>JACXGK010000627.1:46114-98301 GCA_016801125.1 Novumbra hubbsi
GGGGGGGGGGGGGGGGCAACAGCCACAGACCTCAGAAACGTACCCAGGAAGAGAGAGCATGGGGGTAAGGTGCTGTGTCTGCGTACGCGTGTTCATTCGTGTTTCTCTTGTGAGTGTGTTCGTGTGTATGTGACTGTCTGCGTGTGTGTAAGTATGCACACTTCAATGTGTTCATGCAAAGCAAATGGTCAGTTTTACTAAAGTTTACGAATGTTAACTGACCACAGCATTCCCCCCCCCCACACACACACACACACACACACACACTCGGGTCACTCACCCTCCATGGGAGTGTTGCTGTCGGGCCGGTTGGCAAACACCACATCCACATACTCCAGCTGCATCCTCTGTAGAGAACTCCTTAGTCCTACGGGAGGGAGGGAGGGAGAGAGGGGGAGGATTACATATATAATAGCGTCCCATATGCACACACATACACACGTGTTAATTAATTGTTGCATTAATAACACATTGTTTCCCATGCTAATAATGCCCCATTGTGGGCACCTGGTGTGTGTACTCTTTGTGTGCATGTATGCACTTGTTTGGGTGTGTGTGTAGGAGTGTTCAGGTGACAGATCAATTCAAGAGTCATCCAATCCTGTGGAGTCTTTTCCTAAAATCCAGCTGTAGTGGTCCCATTAACACCTAGTACTCGTACTGTACGGTCAAAGGTTTGGACACACTTACCCATCTGGGTATTTACTGTACACACATACAGTGCAACAACTGTGCCAGGAAATGACACTGATTGTCAAAAAGCAGTCTGGTCCTAGATGAATGAGCTGTTTAGAGAAGCATCATGGAGGAGATAATGCCATCCAGTAACACATCCTAGATTAATGAAGCTGTTTAGAGAAGCATCATGGAGGAGATAATGCCATCCAGTAACACATCCTAGATTAATGAAGCAGTTTAGAGAAGCAACATGGAGGAGATAATGCCATCCAGTAACACATCCTAGATTAATGAAGCTGTTTAGAGAAGCATCATGGAGGAGATAATGCCATCCAGTAACACATCCTAGATTAATGAAGCTGTTTAGAGAAGCATCATGGAGGAGATAATGCCATCCAGTAACACATCCTAGATTAATGAAGCAGTTTAGAGAAGCATCATGGAGGAGACAATGCCATTCAGTAACACATCCTAGATTAATGAAGCTGCTTAGAGAAGCATCATGGAGGAGATAATGCCATCCAGTTAAAAATCCTATAAGAGTTCTGTCAGATTTCCCTTTAAGGAATTTCTTCAGAAAGCATCTGAAATCCCCAATAACAAACCTATAGGACAATTTCTAAAGGATTAGCATAGGCTACTAAATTAATATGGATTATATGTAATTATGTGATTATACCATTATATTATTTTATGTACACATAAATGGTAAGTTCCCTAATGATATTAAATTGATTCTACTTTCCACCCATTTATAGATAGGCATGAACACGACGATACTTTCACTTTCAACCTATCAGGAATTAGCATGCAGTGACATCACCGCACCTGACAATGCCTTAGAGGTATAAACAACCGTCTCTTTTAGACAACCATATACTGCATCGATAATAAAGCAGCCACATCGACATCAGCTGTTTGGATCGTTTGTCAACATCTGTCTCTTATGCAGTGGCTCGTCATATTATCAAGCCTGTGGTGACATCCCCATCACCATGGTGACGTCAATGCTACCTCAGTGTTGTCAGCCATCCTCATGTCAGCACAGCTGCTCCACTCTCTCACTCCATCTCCCTCCCTGCCTTTCCTCTTCTCAACTTTAACTTAGTAAACGTAGTATTACGTTCTTCATCGGAGGCTAAGTTAAACGCTGGTGCCGAAACAACAGTCTTGTTTGGCTAACAAACAGTCCTGACAGGATTTCATAGCCCTAAAATATAGTCAACTGTAGAACCTCCCCTTTTGGCATTAAACTCACATGGAAAATAAGGAAACGAAGAGCTCAGAATCATGTTTACCTGGGAATACATGCCGGCAGAAGACCATCAAACTACTGCCGGCACATAATGCTAGCTCAACTTTCCAAGCAACCAGGCCAGATAACATGTCTCCTGGCAGGGAAGGGTAAGGACAGAAGGGGCCATCACACCCAGCAGCGGCAACACGGAAAGCTTTATTCTCAGTTCTCAAGGGACAAATCTAAATGTTTTGTCAAAGAAATGTCGGTAGCCTACAAAAATCCCAGGTGCTGGGATATCTCATGTACAAATGCTTCTCCTTGTGGTACAGCCTGATGTCGATTCTAGCCTAGCACCTCCTCTCACATCCGGTTCCACACCATTCCGTCTGCACTGTTGGGCTGGATCGGGGGGGAGGTGGATTTCGGAAGCATGCCTAGAAAAACAATTGGGGTGTGATATCCCAAACACTACTTACATTGAAGACAGGAGAGGAGGAGGGAAATGTATGGGTAGACAAGTCCAGAGGGACGTGTGTACAAAGTCTATCAGACACTGTGCTTCCCGCCTCCACAAACTAAGGCTTTACCAACAGAGCAAGTAAATCTCCCAGAGATGTCCAGCCCTGAGTGGTGGAGACATATAAGTACCAGAACTTCAGAGAAGATCAATTTCAACTAAGCGCGCTGGAGGAAATCCACCCAGAGCGATGGGGAAAAAGGGAAAACAGAAAAGGAATGGATGGGGAGAGTGGATTCTGGTGTGAAACCGGGGAATGTGGAGGGAAGAGGAAATCAGACGCTGTTACCTTCAATTATGTGCTTCCTGTTGAGTCCTCTCTCCGTCTCTGCTCTGAGAAAGAAGACGCCCGTGCATATGTAAATGCTCACACAGAAACACAGACACAAAACCATCAAATAGATTGGCTACCAGTCCGTCAACGTTCTGAATGAGATGCCCTGTAATCTGTCATTATGCCTATTTCTAATGTTACACTGTCAGCAGCACATCCTGATCCATCCATCACTTTCCTCTTTGGGCCTCTGTCACCCTCGACATCTCTCTTATCCACTTTCTCTAACCCTACTATCTACCTCCTCTCACTATTTTCTTCCGTTCATCTCCTTTATCTTGTTTTGTTTTCTTTGTTATCTTCTCCTCCCTCTGTTGTTTCTGTAGCTCTGGGAGTTGGGGACTGTTGTTCAGGGCACACAGAGACCTGTGGTTTGGGGCTGAGTCAGCTTTTGTTATCACCTTCTGTTCTATGCGTGTCTGTTTGGAGACTCTGAGAGCCTTGTCAGGCCCCCAGACTGTTCGCCTGGGTGTCTGTACATCCTCCACTTCATTTAAAAGGGGCTTTATTGGCTTGGGAAACATGTTCACAGAGCCAAGACATGCAGGTGCAGAACCAACAATCAGAAATTAAACATCACACATATAATTATAAAAAAAAAATGTAAATGATATTATTGCCTTTGTGCAGTGTTGTAAATCCCATGCTGATCGTTAAAGTATAAATGGCAAGGGGAAATTAGATAGGTAGTTGGTTATATTTCGATGTGTTGTTTGTGCTGTACTGGTTTTCTTTTTCTTTGCATTTGCTTGTCCAATTACTTTTCTGTTGGCACTTCATAATGCAGCACCATGAAGTACCAATACAGAAAATCTGTTTATATGTTTTACCTGTTAAGATCAACATAAAAAGCTTGAGCCAATCTCTATGGCCCAACTAATAAGTGGAAATTGAAGGTTAGTAGGTAAAAACTGAATGTTAGTAAGAGTAAAATCGGAGGTTAATAAGTGTACATTGGAGGTTAATAAGTGTAAATTGGAGGTGAATAAGTGTAAATTGGGGATTAATAAGTGTAAATTGGGGGTTAATAAGTGTAAATTGATATAGATGTGCATTTAGAATGCATTTGATACAGAAATGTGATATAGATGTGCATTTAGAATGCATTTGATACAGAGATGTGATATAAACCTCCAGGCACTGGCACCGATCAAGGACCAGGGTTTTGGGACAATCTTTTTTGTCGTCCTAGGTGGCACACACATCCACACTGTACTGTGGTGGATTATTATCAACAGTGTTGTCCTGGGGCTCAGTGGGCCCTGTTTGTGTTTGATAGCAGAGTCTCAAAAGCATGTTGCTTGAGAATCCTCTTGTCTATGTCCATCCCCTGTAGATAAAGGTCTTTGTAATGGAAGGCTTTGAAACTCCTTTAGGTGGTTATAGGATTGAACAGCTCTTTTGCTTTTCTCTCTGGCTGTAACTAACACTCTCTCTCATCCGGCCTCCAGTGCAGAGTGTCACCCCAGAACCACTCAGATTCTTCAGAGATAGAGCTGCCATTCCCCAATATTGACATGCATTACTTTTGATCTGTGTGTGTCTGCAGATCTACCTAACAACCTCCCTCATCATAGCACAGCATTATGTGTCTCTGGTGTCTCAGTGGGCGTCTGAAGACATGGGTCCGTCCTGACGATCACCTAGATCCTCATTAGGAGCCACCATGGGAGAGGGGACGTCTTATGAGCTCCGATAAACGTCTCTGATTCAACGTCTGTCTAAAAGATGTCCGGCAGAAGTCCCATTAAAATAACCCCAGTGCAGACCGGGGTGGGCACATCCCATCAGCCAACCTTGGATCTGCAACATTCACCTGTTTTGTCTAACGGTGGTATAATAGTCAACATTTATTGACTCTGTTTCTGAAACTTACTTTCCTCCCCAGTACAGCTTGGTGGTGATCACAAGACTGGATCTCCTACAAGAATGCAAACAAAGAGAGACCAGTCATTCAGTCAGCCAGTCCATTAGACCGTAAGAAAGACGTCTTATCGAAAAACAGAGACTAGAAAAGCACATCGTAACAAATAACAATGTTCTTTAAGAGGAACATGTTGTTCTACTTTTTCATAGGATACACGTTTACACAACAGTCACATCCTCATTGCACAGCTAGTTAATGTTTAATATTTAACACCTAGAGCAGTAATCGGATATATAATTGCCGAACTAGCAAAGATATGACAGGAGACGTAGGGTGGAGAGATGTAGGTGTATGACGTCCATATGTATCTATTGTCCAGGCCTAGACCCCTACCAGATTGCCCCCTTATGACTGGCCAAGAACATGCAACCTCTGATCACCATGGTTACTGCAGCAGACCCCATCCGATTGGTGGATAAATTAAGCTACATCGGTGATGGAACTGAGATAAAACTGTGCAGTTTCACATGATAAATGACCATTTGTTAACTGCCAACCAGGCAAAACACTGCACCCATAACATACAGCCAAACACACACACATAAAAACTTGCAAAGGCCCATGCACACGCACGCACACACACACAAACACATAACTCAGCTTCAGTAGCTGTACCACGCCCCTCATTTGGCCAACACCTGGTTTGAACTCTTCTTCTAGCACACTGAAGAAGTTCTCCTGGTCACGCCCCAAGAAAATCTATTTGGTGTCACAAGCGTGGATTCTTCACGCTAAGGAATGTTCCCTTGAGCAAACCCCCTGCACATGCTCACATACACACAAACACTTAAAAAATATCCCTTACCTCCAGCACTTCTTCTTGATGATGTTACCCAAGATTATCTCCGCTCTGTAATCAAGCAAGTAGATTCTGTGTTTGTGTCTCTCTGTGTGTTTCTGTATGTGCGTGTTTGTCTTCATGCGTGTGAGTGTGCGGGTGTGTGTGGGACTTGGGTGGACTCGATGCGAATACAATTTGAATACACCCTCATGCATTAACCTGGTTATTTGAAAATAGTATTTGAGAAAAAGTATTTGCCCAAAATTATTTCCAACATTTAAATCATTAGCAACGACTAAACCGCTCAAATAAAATTTTTCACCCCAAGCGACAAAACCACTAGTGAAACGTGAGCAACTGACCCCCTCCGCGGGCGACTCTGTGTGCACGCTTTCATGCGTGCATGGAGGTGTAAATGCATTGGCGTGGGTGCCAGCTTGTTTCTGCCCGACTTGTCTTGCCAAGGCAACCATGTTGAATGCGCTAACAGTCTGGCACACGCCCACGCGCTGTAAACATCCCTGCTTTAGAACTAATCCCATTTCATGTGTTCGGTTCGCGCTGCTCTATGTGGTCTCGAATGACACCTGTGTGGAGTTCATTGCTGACGTGGAACTAAAACCTGTGTGTGTGTGTGTGTGTGTTAGCCACCCATGAACAGATTAGCCCGGTTTAGCAGTTCCCTCCCTGTGGTTGAGGTAGCTAGGTAATAGGTATTCCGTTAGCACTCACTTCCCTCCGGCGTAAACCTCGGCTGTGTCGAAGAGATTTACCCCGTTCTCGTAGGCCATGGTCATCAACTGTTCAGCCACCTGAAAAGCACAGGACAGCAGGACACGTCACCTCAGGGGACAGTGGGGATTCCGCAGCTGGGAGCATCCAGCGGGAACGGAACAAGACCAAATAGTTGGGAAAATTAAAGTCCAGTTAACCACTCTTCTGCAGCTCATCTCATAGAGCAGGTCAGCTAGTGGGTTTGATTCCTGCGTGTATGTTTCCGCACACGGGTCACCTTTGTTAGAAAGGAAATGAGAAATACATCCAGGGTTTGATAAATGCAGCAATCCCCTCCTCTGTTTTAAAACTTTGTGCTCTGATGCGCTTCGGTTAAACTGGACCTTTTTGTAATATGCTATGGCCAATTCCTTCAATTGAACCAAGGTATGGATAGTTGTCTTGTGCTTAGAATACTGGACGAGGAACATACATTGATGAAGTTTCTACTTGGTGAAGTATATTTTTTGTACAACGTTTACTGTTTACAGTTTTTTACAGTCGCTAGGACACATTTCCCAATACTTAGGTAACTTTTTCAAAACTCTTCACACAGTTCTCCAAACCAACTGTCAGCTTTCAAAATGCACTAAAAGTACCAAATCACTTAATACATGTCTCAAATCAACTCATTGTTCCAGAACACTAGCAAAGGTCGACAGACAACAAACACACTTTGTCACCCACAAAACAATTACCTAAAAAACACTAACAACAGGTAGCATTATACAATGTTGTCTTGTGTAAAACAAGGACACATCTCTGTTTACAATTCACTGCAATATATGTTACTGGAATGAATCAGACATTTGCGCTGAGTAATTCCATAATACAAGAATTTCTATGCACACCATCCACTGATACAGATACAATAGTAATGCAAAACTACTCAGCAGTTGTCTCCTTTTGTAATGAAATTGAAAGAGTAACACCTGTGTAGATGTTCATCTACAATGAGAATCAGCTATGGTTGGTCCAATTGTCCAATTGTTTTTATAGCATTTAATTTTAGGATTCAAAATATATTTAATTACAAGGTTACTGTAGAATTGTAGCAAATTGCTGTCTTATTCAGTTTTGTATTATGTTATTGTTTTGAACATACATTTAACGGTTTTGAAAACAGTATGTAAGCATGTGCCAATTGACTTGTAAGTACACAGAGTTGCATGGGCAAATTGACAAATTGAATTGTATGTACACAGAGATTTGGCGGTTGTTGTGTCGAAGTGAGAAAATAAGTAATGTAATTTGAGTCATTGTGTCATTTTGTGCCAAAGCAATGATAATTGATCCTCAGTTTAGCCCACATATACTTCTGTTGTGCTCACTGTGTGAAGAGTTTTGAAAAAGTGACCTAGGTATTGGGAAATGTGTCCTAGCGACTGTAAAAAACTGGACGACCGAGATGTGATTGTGTGGTCCGGTCCATGTCCTTCTCCTGTGACTGACAACAAGATACCAACAGAACACTAACAACACCCTAGTTTGGCACCATGGCTCTGATTGGTCCTCGCGACATTCACAAACGCGATGCCTTCTGCCAGTGTCAGCATGACAAATGGCCCTGGCAGCGGGGGTCATGGAGTGGAGGCGGAGGACATCTTGGCGCTAACAGGAGCCGACAGGAACGGGGAACTGGACCGGGAGCACCAGTCTGACTGAGAGGAAAACACATAAGGGACCAGGGAGCGAAGAGGGTCCCAGTGTGGTGCTGTTTACACTAAGGCCGTGGGTTCTGTTCCCCAACGGCCACATAATTTGTTGATTTGCAAATGCCCCGGTGACGCGTGTATCAAACATTATAAATGTTGTTACAAATTCTTCGGGATAAATTGATCACCTGAAACACCACATTGCCTATACAGATGCAATTCCCAGTTTCATATCTTACCTCGTCAGAAATCTGACTGCCAAATGTTACCCAAGTACCTGGAAAAGAAGAGAAAGGTTAAGAATAATTGCTTACTATTGACACTTTTGTACTTTGTTCGTCAATAAAATCAATACAGAAAATAATGAAAGTTCAGAGGTAAGAAGGTGTATCCACCTGTAACAACCACTGAGGTAAGAAGGTGTATCCACCTGTAACAACCACTGAGGTAAGAAGGTGTATCCACCTGTAACAACCACTGAGGTAAGAAGGTGTATCCACCTGTAACAACCACTGAGGTAAGAAGGTGTATCCACTTGTAACAACCACTGGCCTCCAGACACTCACCCAGGACTCACCACTGCTTGGCCAGCCATGGGTCAGTGTGTCTCTGTGTGTCTCTGTATGTCTCTGTGTGTCTCTGTGTTGTCTGTGTGTGTCTCTGTGTTGTCTGTGTGTGTCTCTGTGTTGTCTGTGTGTGTCTCTGTGTGTCTCTTTGTTGTCTGAGTGTGTCTCTGTGTTGTCTGTGTATGTCTCTGTGTGTCTCTGTGTGTCTCTGTATGTCTCTGTGTTGTCTCTGTATGTCTCTGTGTTGTCTCTGTGTGTCTGTGTGTGTGTCTGTGGGTCTCTGAGTGTCTCTGTGTGTCTGTTCTTCTTTTTGTTTATTATGATTCTATAGCTTTGCTTCGAGGTCTTTGCAGTCAAAAGCTGCAGCCCCTCGGTCCTTGTCACAAAGGCCCAGCATCACCCCAAGATAGTGACGGGACCAAACAGAGTTCTGTTTCTCTCGTCACCAGGACCCCTCTGGTTGCTTTACCCTTACTAATCCCTCATTGGAGTTGCTGAACAAAAGGTGATGCAAGAGTATTTTAGATAATTTGTGTAGCGTATGTGGAGAGTATGACTTATTGTTCAGAAGTACAACAATCGCTAAATATTATACTAATATATATTGCAGATCATGAGGGCACATTGCTGCTCACACACACCAAGCATAAACACTAAACAGAGTGGTGTGTTCCTATGCTATCATTATATATTCACGAGACAGATTAATTAAATCCGTCCTATCAAAGAGAACAGAACTGTTTACCCCCTGGTGTGTGTAGGAAATGTGTGATAATTGTGCCTGAAAACTTCTTACATGTTGCTGTATCTCTGTCACAAACACTCATGCAATCGTGCACATCGTTATACACACGTAAATGCACCCACGCATACAATTACACATTACAAATGAACGCAAAACACTTAGAGACTACATCCTCCTGTGCAGACACACGTAAAGACTACATCCTCCTGTACAAACCCACATAAAGACTACATCCTCCTGTAAAAGACTACATCCTCCAGGGCTGACACACTTAAAGACTACATCCTCCTGTACAAACCCACATAAAGACTACATCCTCCTGTAAAAGACAACATCTTCCTGTGCAGACCCACTTAAAGACTACATCCTTCTGTGCAGACCCACTTAAAGACTACATCCTCTTGTGCAGACCCACTTAAAGTCTACATCCTTCTGTGCAGACCCATTTAAAGAGTACATCCTCCTGTACCGACCCACTTTTAGACTACATCCTCCTGTGCAGACCCACCGTAAGACTACATCCTCCTGTGCAGACCCTCTTAAAGACTACATTCTCCTGTGCAGACGCTCTTAAAGACTACATTCTCCTGTGCAGAACCACTTAAAGACTACATCCTCTTGTGCAGACCCACTTAAAGTCTACATCCTTCTGTGCAGACCCATTTAAAGAGTACATCCTCCTGTACAGACCCACTTTTAGACTACATCCTCCTGTGCAGACCCACCGTAAGACTACATCCTCCTGTGCAGACCCTCTTAAAGACTACATTCTCCTGTGCAGAACCACTTAAAGACTACATCCTCCGGTGCAGAACCACCTAAAGACTACATCCTCCTGTGCAGACCCACTTAAAGAGTACATCCTCCTGTGCAGACCCACTTAAAGAGTACATCCTCATCTACAGACCCACTTAAAGACTGCATCCTCCTGTGCAGAGCCACTTAAAGACTACATCCTCCTGTGCAGAACCACTTAAATACTACATCCTCCTGCGCAGACCCACTTCAAGACTTCATTCTCCAGTAGAGACCCACGTAAAGACTACATTCTCATGTACAAACCCACATAAAGACTACTTTATCCTGTACAAATCCAGTTAAGGACTACATTTTCCTGTACAAACACACTTCCAGACTACATCCTCTGATATCCATTTGTCAGTAATGTTTACTCACCAAGTCCCAAACAGGAGACACGCAAGCCTGATTTCCCCAGGTTCCTAAAGAAAATACATTTACATTATGTTACTGGGATGTCATGTTTATGATATTCGTAAGGCACATACATATGCACACAAATCCTCTAGCCTCTAGAGGATCTTACATTGTCATGCTGTTAGATGTGTTGTGAACATGAGACATGTAGAAATGCACAGTGCACTGAGCAATGGGAAAATACACAGAATTCAATTGGAATCCTAGCAAGGACTAATTAATAATGGTTATCATGCTTATTAGTTCCCTCCTCATATTTAATCAGGGGATGTAATTGTTGTAATCTAGGATCACCCCAAGTAACTCAACACTTGGAGAGGAGAGTTGAATCAGCCCATGTAACACACGCCACAGTCTCAACACTGGACTGGCCCAGCTCTGGGGAACTGTGACATTTAGAAGGGGCCCTTGAAGATGATATTGGGTTCTTGGACTTGTTGCTTACAATTGGGTATACATTGTAAGTAAACGTAAGTCATTTCTATTCCTATATAACAACAACAAAGAAAACAATGTTAATAAACACACACAAGTCAACAGACTGCAAGATGTTGCTTTTTAATAGAGAAAAATATGACTAGTCTTCAGTGCATAATCTCAATTACAATGTATAAAAAAGATTCACAAACCCAGTAACCTCTCAACCTAAGCCTACATTTGATCAGTTTGTTTTAATATCTGTCTGTAAATTACTAAAGGGTTCTACAGCTCAGAGCTAAGCATCAGATACAAAGGATCCAAACCAAGTTTTTCTTTTAGCAAGCCACTGCAGAAAACATAGCAGTGTTGGAAATATATTCATTTCCTAAGGAAATGTTGAATCCACTTCAATGCTGGCTTGTAGAGTTACGTGAGTTTTGACTGCCACAACTAGCACAATGAACGTCTGCTGGACTATAGAAGACTGCAAATGAAATCATATACCCTGGAAAAGACATATCAGTAACAGATTTATTTCTTAAATACTATGACTATGGCATATTTGGAGGAGACTAATTTCCCCAAATGATGTGTTTTTTCATGGAGAATAATTTAGCATTTGGCTTTCTCAGATGCTACTGTACAGCAGACCTTTTTTTAGCATATACGATATTGTGATGATTATTAAGTAAGGCTTCAATAACTGACTGCCAGCAGGTCAATACCCAGGGATGACACAGACAGCAGTTGGAATGTGCCTCATGATTACAGGCGATGTCCTTATGGCCTTATGTCCTTGTGTCATTACAAACGTCGAGTTAATATATAACAGGTAGCAGGAAAAAAAGTGTTGTGGGTGGATTTGTCAAATAGAGTGGAAAATATTGTGGAATTATGTGAATGTATGTTTCAGTGTTAAATGTGCCAAAATAATGAGAGGAACAGTAACATCTGTGTTTAGATTGTCTCTGTTGGTCACGCTCTGTCAACCTCGGGAATATGTGATGTTTACATTCTCCATTGTTGATTGGCTAAATACTGCAGCAAATACCTCAATTGCACATTAAAGAAGTGAAAATTATGGGTAAA
Organism: Novumbra hubbsi; assembly: GCA_016801125.1. Lineage (NCBI taxonomy): Eukaryota > Metazoa > Chordata > Actinopteri > Esociformes > Umbridae > Novumbra > Novumbra hubbsi. The sequence goes on from JACXGK010000627.1 coordinate 58,056, forward strand.
TAGAAATGATCAAAAATGTTTTTTGTGTGCAATATTATTAGCTATTGAAGTTAGATAAAAACAGATAGCGAGTCAAAGTATGTTGCGAAAAACTGCAACTTACTTCAACCACATATTTTAAGTGCAAGTCTTCCTTCTCAGTAAAGCGGTTAGCTAGCTCAAATATGTCATTTAGTAATTAAGTAGCTAGAAAGTAAGGCATATTTTTGTTGGGAATGTTTTTAGCACTTCCAGCTTCCATTTGGAGCCACTCCTGACTGACTGAATTATTATTTCCTGAAATGAGATGATTACCAAAATGTTACGGTGTTCCAGACTCATGCACTGTGAGCCATAGCCTTGGGGTGAGATTATTTTGATACCAATTACAGTTTTTTTCAATTGCTAACAAGCATTTAACTATACTTAATATATATTTTCTAAACTTTAAACACAATAACCATCCTACATTACACAATTAGCCAAATAGTGTCGAAAATGCACATTTTGGCAATATAATATCTAAAAGTAAACGATCCATCTTTATGGAATGTGCCGCAAAAACATATTGTTAGTGACAGAACTGATGCAGTAAAAACCTTATTAGAAACATGAGATTGCTGCCTGGGATACAGAACATCCCCAAAACGCACAGAAGGTTAAAAACCCAAACATATTCCTGTTGTAATGTACACAATCTTCAGCATTCCCATCCACATCGCATCTTAGGTTGTCTCGCTATGCATCTTGGATAGAAACGCTTGACTTTATCCACCGTCTTCACCTGAGATGTCTTCATTGCATCCAGGAGGGACGTTTGATCATGTGACCAATCCTACCTACAACGACAGGCTTTTCGTCTTGCCTGGGGAGCTTTCCTCTTTTTCCCGAGAGAGGAAGACGTTGTGTCATTTAGAGGAACAAAATTACAACATGTGTATTCGCATTAGGGACAGTGCAAAAGTAATGACAGCATAAGCCCTTGTGAAATGCATTACTTACTAGTTGCTTTGTTGGAAATTCTGGATAATGGAAGCCTCTCTCAGTGATAGGCTATGATTTCACCAGCCTCTCTCAGGGATAGACCAGGGTTTCACCAGCCTCTCTCAGGGATAGACCAGGGTTTCACCAGCCTCTCTCAGGGATAGACCATGGTTTCACCAGCCTCTCTCAGGGATAGACCAGGGTTTCACCAGCCTCTCTCAGGGATAGACCATGGTTTCACCAGCCTCTCTCAGGGATAGGCCATGGTTTCACCAGCCTCTTTCAGGGATAGTCCATGGGTTCACCAGCCTCTCTCAAGAATAGACCACGGTTTCACCAGCTTTCACCTTTTCACCTTTGAAAGAACTCGTAATCGGCTGCGGTTGGTCTATTACACACAATCAGCTATTTCTTAGCTATTTCGCTATATTTCAGGATTTGAACGTTTGATCTTCATGTCTGGCTCGATCTGTCTCTCTGTCTTTCATTATATAACACACATTTCTACATATTTCATTTACCTCCAGTGCTGTTACTAGGAGCGCATCGGAAGGTACAACAATGACTGGGGGACCCAGATTGCCCTTCCTCTCCTGTGAATGAAGGGGCATGTGCATCATCTGGAAGGCTACCACGTCTAGTGAATGAGCTCAGTCTTTGGGAAGTAAAACAGCCTTAGGAGCTACAGGGCCAGGGTGAGGAAACACACCAATTACTGAACAAATTGGGACTTTAAGTCAAACAGTTCAAGGGCTGAAATAGGAAGATAACCCATTTAACCTTAACCCATCCCCACAAGGAAAAAGGCAGGAGTTTATGTTTAGGGTAACATTTTTAATTGAGTTGTTGAAGTGTCAGAATTAGGTGTTAACGATTAGGGAAAATTATTATAAATTTTTTTAACTCATAAAAATTGGTTCCTAAAGTGCGTGTATGTCCAGAAGAAATCAATTGGACTGGGCCATTAACATATAATACATTCAGTGCAGTCAACATGCAAAACATATTGTACACTAACCCCAGTTTCTTATGCATGGGTAATGCCTAAACGAAGCCTTAAAGTAAAATGTCAAATGAGTCACTTGAAGATGCCTTAATCGTACAAACCATGCTGTCACTTCACATCAACGTCTCTTGCTATGTGGCTACTCACTAGTGCTATTTTTATCCAGTACTTAAACATCATCTGTTCAAAGTAAATGATAAAATTAACATCCTGTGGCACAAATTAGAAACAATGATATTACACTGACAGAGATGTGGGATAAGTGGTTTCCCCGAGAAAGAATTTCATTGCATTCTCTTCAGACTCCAATGTCTCTGCTACCACAGATTAGAGGCTTCCAGAGACCAGCTCTGAAGTTGCAGAAAGGAAATGATCAGCGGTGAGGCTGGGATAGCCTGCTATTGTCTTTCGCTGATGCTTACTAGCGGAGTGAAACAAAAGGTGATGAGTGAGGGAGCATGTGAGAGAGTGAGTGAGGGAGAATGTGAAAGAGTGTGGGAGTGGAGGGCACATGGGGAGGGAAACACGATGTATGGAGGAAGGAAATGGCCGTTTGGGAACTGATGTGAAATAGTAACCAATGTTTCCATTGCCAATCCTTTGAAATGTACTGATTGGTGAAAGACTGAGGGCACGAGAGGGAGATAAACAGAGAGATACAGAGAAGAAACGAGTCCCAAGCAGATAAAACAATCTCCACTGCTGTAGTATGTGACACTGAACAGGAACTGCAGAATGACTACTGGTTCCTCCACAGGGCTCAGTCAGTGTTTGTCGTTGTGTCTGTATGTGTTTGCATGAAGTTGTGAGTGTGCGCATATGTGTGTGTGTGTGGGTGTGTGTGTGTGTGTGTGTGTGTGCATGTTATGGACTACAATGAAAGTAGAATTCTGAGCCCCTAGCCTAGTCCCTCAAGGACAGAGAAAATGAAAGGAGAGAAATGACACACACAAAGCTTTTTTTTGTGATATATGTATTACATAGATGAAGAACAAGGAAAGTTTGAGTATATCTTTAGTCTTGTATAGTTACAAATTACAAGGGTGCCCTTTATCGTAGGTCTAATTTGATTACTGACTCACGTGGTAGGGTTAAGCTGTCTACTGCAACCAATTACTTTTATGTTCGACCAAGTCATAGAAGTACATGATTTATAGTATCTATTTGTTTATGTTATGGGAACGGCTATTCTCTATTGCATTCATTGCATTGCATTCTGTCTTGACCAGTAGATGTTGGCTATATGGTTTATTTGCCAGTCGAATAGGAGATGGGCGTCCCTATTGCCCTAATGTGTGGTCTCTATTAGACCATTAAATCACCCTTGGGATTTATCAGAGTTGCGACCTGGACTAAATGGCGTCGTATGGTTGAAGGTGTATGAGGTGATATGGGGAAAATGTTGTATAATGATGTATCTCAACAAGCTGTGGACATCTAAATACTGCAATGCCTTCCTTCTTCTTCGAAAAATTGTTTGACTGGGCCACCTTTTTACAGTCACAGAATTGTCCCAAAGCCCCTCCAGCGTGGATTTGGCTGCACTTTTCTGGTCTTCTATACTAGGACTCACAACCTTCATATGGGGGGGAGTTGAACCTGTTTATTTAATAGGATATACAACTACACATAGTCTATACTAGTGCACACACACAAACAGACACACAAAAAGGGGGCAACCCGGGCATGAAGTGATAAATGACTCACACTGGGGAAATATGCCAGGGTAAGCAGAATGTATCTCCCCATTACCCTCATGCGGAAAAATAAGGGGGAAAAAAGGTTTCCGTATATTATGGATAATATCCGGATAACTGCATTACAACAACAGATGTCAGGCGGGAGGTACTGCCATGTCTGGAACACGTCTATTACTGAATGATAGTCTTCTTCAGGGAAAAGCCTAAAAGCACGGCGGTTCAAGTGATGTTGATAATAGGTTAGTTTCACATCTGCATGGATAGAAGGTCTTAAGCCAGATGATTAAAACCAGGTGCCCAAAGCCAGAGTTGCTATCTCAAATGACCCAATGACCCAATACCATTATAATGTGATCTGCTGGACCCACGTAAAAAGGAAGGGCACTTAATGGAATATGGTGCCATTTTGGGGTGACAAACCTACTTTTCTGTGAATGTAAAGCCTGTGGCAGTGGTAGACTCTTCAATACCACTTTAATATGGACTCTGGGGTTGAAGTGTCAAACTAATGTGACCACGATTTCTCAGTTCCCCTAAAAGTTCATTTGAAATTTACGTGTAAAGCTAAGTGAAGTGTGATTATAATACATTTATTTTGGATAGTGCTTTTCATTGTAATGAGAATCTAAGATGCAAAATAAAGATGCATTAGAAAACCAAAACAAATTTTGTTGTATGAATATTAACTCTGATATCAATGTAATCTCTAATCAACTGCATTACATCAACTAAATAAATGGTATGGATCAAAACCCACCAAATATACCCAAAATGGACCTGGGAAACCACACAATTGGCCCGTCGGATTTTTTACACTGTCCACTTGATTAGATCTGACTTTTTCATTTTGTGCCATTGTTTAAGTCCTTTTTCTACCACCAATGTCGGTTTACCATTGACCTCTTTCACCGCAAGCATGCTGGGAGCCCCCGCTTGTTTGAATTAAAATAAAAATGTTCCCATCGCCATGACAACTGTGAATTAATCTAATGGTTGCATTATCACGTTGTGGTTCTGTGTGGTGTTGCTGCTCTCTCCCCTCCTACTCTGTAGACACACTGCTTCAGGATTACACCCTCATGTATCTTTCAAAGTGGCATGAAAGGCAGAAGTGTGAGGGCCACAATCACGCCCACACACCCCCACCAACCCACCCATGCACACACACACACACGTATGTCTGAACACACATACTGACAAGAACACACTCAGTCACACAAACAAACATTTACAATGTTCAGCAAGAAACATTTAGTGGGTAGTATAGAGATTTAATTGTGGCATGTTTTTTTTAACTGTAGTCTTATGTTCCCTTCCAGAAAGATCTTGAGCAAGAGGGAGAAACAGAAAGAGGCAAAAGGAGAGAGAAAAAGAGAAAAAGTTAAGAAAGATTAAAGCAGATAGAGGCAAACTGAGACAGAGAAACAAATAAATGAGAGGCAGATTGAGAAAGAGAGACACAGGGATTGAGAGGCAGAATGAGCCAGAGACACAGGGATAGAGAGGCAGAATGAGACAGACACAGGGATAGAGAGGCAGAATGAGACAGAGACACAGGGATAGAGAGGCAGAATGAGACAGAGACACAGGGATAGAGAGGCAGAATGAGACAGAGACACAGGGATAGAGAGCCAGAATGAAAGAAAAGTATGAAATGCAGTCTAACTATATTTTTTGTGGAAATTGGCTTCTTCCAAATGTGGGCAACCCAACTCTAAACATTTCAGTGACAATTTGGGGATTAACACGGTGACATCACCAGGTTATGGCTTAACGTCTTTAAAGTTAAGTTATTAAAGTGAGGACTTAAAATGAAAAAGTAAATGGTATGTGAAAATCCTAATAAAACACTAGTACAGTTGATATCAAATTCGTTAGAATGATTCCAATAGGGATATTTTGAAGTATACATTATCATGAAATACATGTAGTGTTTACAAGTGTGCGCTTCAAGTATAAACACTTTTGGCAGCAACACTCCAGTCATGCCGTTTTAGAAAAGTCACATTCAAATTGACATTTGCCAATTGAATGTTGTTATGGAAACTGGTTTAGAGATGTCATAAATATAGCAGTAACAACAGTTACAAGTATGACATTTTACTCCAATGCACAGAACCAACTTAGTTCCTGGAAATTCTCTCAAGTGAAAACAAAAACGAATTAAACAGTACATATTGTTTTTCTCCCAATATGTGCATTACCTCATGTCATTTTACAAGAATAGAATTAAACCTGCATAGAACTAAACCACAATTGGATATTGTAAAACTTTGAATATGGTTTAATAATTGTTAACTTAATGTGGCCATAAAGAACAAATGACAACATCCACATGAAGCATCTTATTTATCAACACTGTTCATGCTATTAATAACTACTTATGCTTACTTCTGCTGTCCAAGCACTGGTACTTTGTTATGTATAATACCATCCACAGGCTCTCTGTTGCACAATATTTAATGAATGAATGCGCTAAAGTCAAGAATATGAAAACATTACCATTCCATGAGAGTGTAGCGTTGCCAGGGAATTTCAAATGATTGCTAAGACTTAATTTGAATCATTGCCATAGCATGTCATAACATGGGCTGAACCGGTCATAACAGCAAACATTTGTTTTCTTGTAATGTTGTAATGGGATATATTGTATATATCAAGACTTGTTGTGATGTTGCATCATTTTATTGTAGGTCTTGGTTATAAGACCCAAATGTTAGTATCAAACTGACAAAACGCATAAGGGAAACCATTCCAGTGCAATGTAAAGAATGTATTGATTCCATCATATTTACTGAAATCTGCCAATTTGTAGTTGTAATTGTGCAAACATTAGTGTGATTCATGAATATGAAAATCTGCTTTTGCTTTCTGTCTTGATCGGATCATCTCATTAATATTGTAGTTTTAACATGCGTTGCAATTCATGTGAGTAATGATTTATAGCTTGTAAAAGCATCTTGAAGGTGTGATTATCATTCTGTGTTACTTCTCTTGAAATAACAAAAAATACACTGACCATTTAATCATATAATAAGGGTAATCATTTACTTACCCTTAAGCCAGTCATCAGTCACAAACCAATCTTTTTTTCTGGCCCTGACACATGTACTCAGTACATTAACAGAGAGTTATGGTAGGTACATGTCTGACATCAGTTACATCAGGGGAGGGCAAACTTTTTGTCTCAAGGGCCACATCAGGATTTTGAAATGAAATGGAGGGCCACAGTTTATTTTGTAATTTGTTAATCACAAATGATTTGCAGGCCAGAAAAGTTAAAACATACATATACATATACAGTGGGGAGAACAAGTATTTGATACACTGCCGATTTTGCAGGTTTCCCACTTACAAAACATGTAGAGGTCTGTAATGAAGCCCTCCGGTTCTCCACTCATTACCTGTATTAACTGCACCTGTTTGAACTTGTTACCTGTAGAAAAGACACCTGTCCACATACTCAATCAAACAGACTCCAACCTCTCCACAATGGCCAAGACCAGAGAGCTGTGTAAGGACATCCGGGATAAAATTGTAGACCTGCACAAGGCTGGGATGGGCTACAGGACAATAGGCAAGCAGCTTGGTGAGAAGGCAACAACTGTTGGCGCAATTATAAAAAAATGGAAGAAGTTCAAGATGACGGTCAATCACCCTCGGTCTGGGGCTCCATGCAAGATCTCACCTCGTGGGGCGTCAATGATCATGAGGAAGGTGAGGGATCAGCCCAGAACTACACGGCAGGATCTGGTCAATGACCTGAAGAGAGCTGGGACCACAGTCTCAAAGAAAACCACACACACCATGCCGTCATGGATTAAAATCCTGCAGCGCACGCAAGGTCCCCCTGCTCAAGCCAGCGCATGTCCAGGCCCGTATGAAATTTGCCAATGACCATATGGATGATCCAGAGGAGGAATGGGAGAAGGTCATGTGGTCTGATGAGACAAAAATAGAGCTTTTTGGTCTAAACTCCACTCGCTGTGTTTGGAGGAAGAAGAAGGATCAGTACAACCCCAAGAACACCATCCCAACCGTGAAGCATGGAGGTGGAAACATCATTCTTTGGGGATGCTTTTCTGCAAAGGGGACAGGACGACTGCACCGCATTGAGGGGAGGATGGATGGGGCCATGTATCGCGAGATCTTGGCCAAAAACCTCCTTCCCTCAGTAAGAGCATTGAAGATGGGTCGTGGCTGGGTCTTCCAGCAAGACAACAACCCGAAACACACAGCCAGGGCAACTAACAACTGACTCCGTAAGAAGCATCTCAAGGTCCTGGAGTGGCCTAGCCAGTCTCCAGACCTGAACCCAATAGAAAATATTTGGAGGGAGCTGAAAGTCTGTATTGCCAAGCGACAGCCTCGAAACCTGAAGGATCTGGAAACGGTCTGTATTGAGGAGTGAGCCAAGATCCCTGCTGCAGTGTGTGCAAACCTGGTCAAGAACTACAGGAAACGTATGATCTCTGTAATTGGAAACAAAGGTTTCTGTACCAAATATTAAGTTCTACTTTTCTGATGTATCAAATACTTATGTCATGCAATAAAATGCTAATTAATTACTTAAAAATCATACAATGTGATTTTCTGGATTTTTTTATTCCGTCTCTCACAGTTGAAGTGTACCAATGATAAAAACGACAGACCTCTACATGCTTTGTAAGTCGGGAAACCTGCAAAATCGGCAGTGTATTAAATACATCCTCTTCCCACTGTATATTTGTTTTTCTCAATGACTAGATGTGCATTAAAAATAACCAAGGCTTATTTGCGAAAGAGACCTTGGTTTCAGAGTTCAATAAAACAGACAGCAGCAAGAAATCTACATACCGGTACTTCATGCCGGTGAGCTTGGCGGTGGACTCCTTGAGGTTGTGGTGATAGCGGTTGGTGAAGGAGCCCAGGCTACGGGCAATGAGGGCCACGGTACGGAAGCGTGCCCGTGCGTGGCTGGTCGTGTTGGGGCTGGTGGCATTCTGCTTGCTGTGCCCTCCGTTCCCCGGGGGTCTCAACCCTCCACGACCCCCATCCTGGTCTGAACATGCAAACGAGACCTGCATGCCGGTGTGACGATAGGGGACTCGTCCTGTGTTGCCCCAGTCCTCGCAGGGCTCTAGGTGTCCTCCCCTTAACTGAGTCCCTTGGTCGTAAAGTCGGTCGACGTTTGGGGGGGGGGGGGGGGGTTTGTGTCTTCTTGGTTATTGGCGGGGTGTTTTGTTCCGTATCTGTTTGAGATCGGGGCACTGTGATTCAAAATGGCTCTGCTGTGTAATTAACCAGCGGCTGATGAGAAAAACATGCTCCTGATGCGATTGCTGGTGTCCGACCATGTGAGAGAGGAGAGAACCTGAACGGGAGGAGAGCACGGGGGGAGAGGAGAGCTTCACAGATTGCGTCAAGGAGTTACAGTCTGTGTTCTCAGCGTAAGGAGGAACAGGTGCGTGCGTGTCCAAGTGTTTGTGGGCTTGCTTGTGTCCCAGCGTGTCAGAGAGGAACCCCCACCGCGGCCGGAGGAGGGGTGTCTTTCTCCTCCCGTCAGTTAGTATTGTCCTTCTGCATGGGGACTGCAGCTCCACTCAGTAAGCTGTCCCATGCCTGTAAATGCTCCTGCAAGAAATGATGCCCCAGTTCTCTCAGACGTCGTCACCCTTCCTCCCTTTACCTCCTCCTCTACATCCACTTCTCCTCCTTGTTCTCCCTCGTCTGGTCTTTTCCTCCTTTCCTTTCAGGCCTGTCTGAGGAGTCTCCCCAGGGGCAGAGGTGCTATAATTGTGGGGTCTCCCTCACGCTCCAACGTCAGCTACGTCCTACTGTCAGGAACCCTGAGTGGGACGGCCATACGCGTAGATCAAATCACACCGAAGCTTTCACGATCTCTCCCACACTACCACCACATCTTCACAGTACCACACACACACACACACACTCACAGATATTTAGTCTTCTGAATGTCACACAGAGGCACACTAGCAAGGACACATAAACAGCATAGTCTTAACATGCAGAGACAGTGGTAAAACCAGCCTGATGTCCAAAAAGGCAACCAAAAGAATTAGCAAATTCTTGGTTGATCGTCCTTAAACTTAAAGGAGAAGCAAGCCGAGGAGTGAGGAAAACAGGAGTCCCATGAAGACTTGAATCTCCCCGGGAATGTCTGTGGTATAGACAGCTGATGTGCAAGCTCCCTGGTCAAGGAGGTCCGGCGTGCCAAGTAGAAAGGGACTGCTTCCAAGTGCTCTTCTCCGCAGGACAATGCAATGAAAGCGCTCCGTTTAAAACCAACACCACGGAATAAAAGTGGACAAGCTAAAAAGAGGAGGAGGGAAAAGGAGGACGCATAATCCTTCTTTTCTGGAAGGAGAGGACAAGCATACAATGAGAGGAGGAGTGAGGAGCTGAGCCGGAACGTGTGGCGGTGAGAGTGAGCAAGGCAATGAATGACCGAGAGAGAGGGCGAGAGGGGGGAGAGAGGGTGAGCCTGCTGCCTCTAAATGACGGGATGCAGCAACTGCAGTCTGTTCTGACTAGCGACGGCGACAGGGAAGAGAACCCACAGCCTGGGAGTGAGTTAAGAGTTGTGCGTCCACTATTATGCCGTCTGATTTGTCCTGCCGGAGCCGTGCGCTCCCTCTTCCCAGCCACCCTCACAGACCACCGATGTGAGGATGCAGGATCTTACAGTTCATTGAGCACAAGCGAACCCCAGGGACGTGGCAAACCTTATTAATATCCTTTCTGAATTCATGTGATATCTTGGATTTGCCGTTGCCTTCACAAGATGTTACCTCTGATGCCTCTAACATATGGTGCTGAGTGGACCATCTCAAGTAGAAAACATGATAAATCTGCTCATGAAGTCATGTGTGGATATTGAATGAAGCCATGTGTGGATAATGTATATATGTCTGGTGATTTCGTTTTTTCATTGTACCGTATTTCATTTTTATATTTTTTTGCCATTCAACGAGTCATTCATGTTCTTATTTGTACTGTTGTACCGTACTTCCTATAATAGAACCCAGTGGGGAAATTATTTACCAGTAACCTGGATTATTAAAAGGTCTATTTCTTTTTTGTTGTGAATATAGATTTATGTTAGAAGATCATGCTGCCCAATTAATCATAGCACAAGAAAGTGCACAAATTAAATGTAAAAGCAAGACAAATATTTTCACATAAATATTAACCAGTTAAATCAATAGTAGACACATGAATACACAGAACAACCTAAATACTGTAAAATATGACTGCAATATTAATGCAAAAGAAAGACAAGCAAAAGATAAAATAAAATGAGGTACATTTACAAACATTCTCTAGAGGATTCAACAGGTGCAATAATCAGGAGCTGAATCAGAAATGTCAAGCTCAAGGGTCTTTTGTAATTCCAGGCATGTAGGATAGGATTCTTATCTGCAGGCGTGGTATAAAAACGAATAGAGTCAGGGCACACAAGGTTATCAACATCTGCTGTGCACTTCAAGCCTGAAAGTCATTAAGGACATGTGGGAATCTTTCCAAACAAGGAAACAAAAACAGTATACATACACACACAATATAGTATTTGTCTTACTACATATTTATTTTAAGTCATTTCTTTATTTTTAGTAATTTCCACATTGAAGAGTAAAAGTGAAAACTATGAAAGAGCACACATGAAATCATGTCATAACCAAAAAATAAATCTAAGTTCTTCAGGTTTTGCCTTGACGACAGTGTTAGAGAGTCCTTGCGTCCTCTTCACCAACTTCATGAGGTAGTCACCTGAAATGGATTTCAATCAATATGTGTGCCTTGTTAAAAGTTAAATAGCATATGGAATCATGTAGATTTTTACTTAAGCCTACCAACAATTGACAGAGCTGAGCTTTGTGAACTAACCAAACAGCCTAAAGTTGTAATACCCTGCAGAAGTGGGGTACGCTGCTAAAATAATCTCATGCTTGCATGCCTTGTGTATTGAAGCACATGCTCAGTTGGGCCTTAGGACAATGATGAGTGGGGCTGTGTCGTTTTATAATATGGCTGTGTGCTTGTGTGTGGAAAGGTTTTTGTTTTATGGTGTTCATGCTATTTTAGTTTTTCTTGGACTGTAATGCATCCAGGGCACACCTGCAGAATGAATGTGTTCTTTATGACTAACTAAAGAAAGATCATCTGAAAGCTGTGAGGACTTTTAGATAGACTGTCCGGTTATTGTTGGAAGAGGTTGAACGAAGCGCTCCGATGCTTGAGACACACACATGCCTCAATGCCTGGGAGGCCAAATCATGTCTAACCCATTTAAAAGTATGTCACTCAAATACATCCACTAGAACTGACACATTCTATGTTGGATTAATCCCCAACAGGCAACGACAACTATGATTACCCTCCAGCTTAGTACTGTACTGCAGTGGAATCTATAAATGAGTTGTGGAACAGATGGCAAAGATTAGATTGTATGTCACAGACAGAGCCAAGGACCATGTAGAAACTGTGCACAATTAGGTAGTTAGGAAAAAGACTACATAATGTTCACAAAGACCGACTTTTGTATCGCTCCATTAGTATACCTACAGGTAACATTTTATTGCAGTCAACATATTTCTCAGCACAGATTACAATGTACAATGAACCATGAGGTTGAGTTATTACCAGGAGTGTATGCCAGACTTGAGTTCACAACAGTGCATTCATTATGAGATATACTGTACAGTGTGGAAAAACCTGGGTTTTTATTTCACATTCAGCAGGATCCAGAATAAATGCCATCTGAAACTTGCAATCAAAGAACAAAATTGAAAGGGTTAAACCACCCAAACCCACACTATTTTGTGCAAAACAGTGTTCAATATTAAAAATATATGAAAACAACAAATTTCTATGACATTTTTGTGCATTTAATGGTTATAACATCTTAGCGACTAATATGCTTAATTTGATCTGTTGAAAATCTGGTCAAATATAAAACTCCCACAACACATTTATCTTAAGGCAAGTTGGCTGGGTATAGCTAGATAGCTAAAAAAACATATCTACACAATAATACCAAAGTATATATCCTTATTAGAATAGGAATTATTTATGTAGTAAACAGTTGCATAAAGAAACAATATTATCTATTTAGGAGTAACTCAATTTGGTTAATAACGTGTTTCTATCTTAAACCTATGTTAAATAGCTTTGCCAAATTCAGCTAAAAGTTCCAGATCAGTGACCTTTGAAAACCCACCAATTTTGTGGGACTATAGAATAAATGGAAAGACTATCAGACAGCTAGTGATGGAGTGCAGCTAGTGCTGCTTTGTTTCATGGTAGTTAGAGGAAAGAAGAAATGCACGTTTAAAGATACTGTTAAGATACATATGGAAGTACCATACCTTCCACTGGCTGATGATGTATGTAATAACTTTTAAACAATTCATGATTTCATGGACAGACCACATAGAAGTTAAATCATGGTGAAATGTTTTATTTTAGCCATGAATATAGAATGTACATTAACCTTTTTAAGAGATGTTTTTCTACATGGATGTCACTTTATTGCTTCTGCTAGAGTGTACTGATGACGTCTGCAAATGACAGTCTGCAGATAACTTCTACTGATGACTTTTTAATGACGATATTCTACTGATGACAGTCTATTGATGACATTCTAATGATGACATTCTACTGATGACATTCTACTGATGACAGTCTGCTGATGACAGTCTATTGATGACATTCTACTGATGACATTCTACTGGTGACAGTCTGCTGATGACAGTCTATTGATGACATTCTACTGATGACATTCTACTGATGACAGTCTGCTGATGACAGTCTATTGATGACATTCTACTGATGACATTCAACTGATGACAGTCTGCTTATGACAGTTTACTTTTGATGTTCTAATGATGACATACTACTGATGTTTTGGGCCAGCCACAGAATGGGTAACTCGCTGCCACATGTACTTAATGCAGATTAAATCAGATTCTGATTCACACTGTCTCTCTTGTTCTCCCCCCTTTTCATCTCTCTCTATCTGTCTTACTGTTCCTCGTCTTCGTAGGGTGGTGACGTCAGACCCTCCACATCATACGTTCAGTTCCTACTTTAGTACCATGTGTATTATGAACACTCAACACTTTCTATTCTTGAATATCATGTTGACATGAACCTTTTGTCAGATTTGTACATTTGTAATTTGTGGGGGGAGAAACGTTGAAACTCTCTGCTCTCACTTTTTCTCTCACTATCTCTCTTCTGGGACTCCCCCCCTCTCTTATTCCACAGCCCATCTGTCTGGCCCTCTTTATGTAAAATCATCACTCAACATGGCTCTCCCAGTCTCCACTACTCCAGACCATAGTAACCCCATATGTTGTGGATGAGCGTGGGAGCTGAAGTGATTGTTAATAATACACTGAGCTTGTCCAGATGGACAGTGGCGTCTTTCCTCTGTAGATCTCTGAGCATGTGGGAGGATTCATGTCAGATTAATGTCATGGTTGTTATGAACGCAAATGACACAGTGATTCAACTTAATCTGTATTACCTTCATCGTTCAAACCCTCATCATCCTCATCTTAGATTTCATCATCCCCATCGCCAACGCCGTCCCAGGAATCCTGGGCCCTTTGAAAAGATCTATGCCTGGGCCTACTCACCTATAGAGGACATTGACATAATTAACATCAATGGGCGCTGCCAAGCCATTGGCCCCGTAAATCAAACCCACCTTTCCCCCTTTTACGTCCCTGATCAATACCATCATGGACCCCACCCCCCAACACCATCTTGGTTATTATCACCATAATTGACCCCACCACCATCTTGGTTATCATTACCATCATTGACCCCACCCCCCACCACCATCTTGGTTATTATCCCCATAATTGACCCCACCAACATCTTGGTTATCATTATCATCATTGACCCCACCCCCCACCACCATCTTGGTTATCATCACCATCATATTCACCACTTCCACCACCATCTTAGTTATTATCATGATAATTGACCCCACCACCATCTTGGTTATCATCACCATAATTGACACAACCCCCACCACCATCTTGGTTATCATCACCATAATTGACCCCACCACCATCTTGGTTATCATCACCATCATTCACACCACCCCACCACCTTTTTGGTTATCATCACCATCATATTCACCACTCCCACCACCATCTTGGTTATCATCACCATCATATTCACCCTTCCCACCACCATCTTGGTTATCATCACCATCATTGACACCACCCCACCACCATCTTGGTTATCTTCACCTTCATTGACACCACCCCCACCACCATCTTGGTTTCCATCACCATCATTGACACCACCCCACCACCATCTTGGTTATTATCATCACCATTGACCCCACCCCCACTCATGGTGTCTTTTCATCACATAAATGAATTTACACTATCTACGTTTATGTCAGTGCTAGATTATGGTTATGCTATAATTATGTCATGATATACTGTACATGCATGCCTCAGTGTCAACACGGATGGATTTAGATGCAGTTTAAAATGCAAAGCTGCTAGAACAAGCCTTAATGCTAAGCTGCAATGTCAAAAAACATCCAAATATTCGTACCTAAAAAATAAATATGAAAATCAGCAGTAATCGAAAGCGACTGTTAATGGGAGAATCTTTCAAATCCCACAGACCAGAATGTCTTTCAGACTTGTCTTAAGCTAAACGTTTTGGTAACTACATGGCAATTCAAATACTTGAGAAATTACCTATTTATGGCTCAATGTGATTGTTTTTCATACGTGCCTTTCATATTTGTATATCAGGTCCGGGCTGAAGTCCTCTGGGCCTCTCTGCAAAGCTTGTTTTGTTGGTCCCCAGCTGGAGGCCACTGTGCGTCATGGCCCCTGATTGAGGACCCTACTTAAGATGTTCAGTTTATGGTTTATTGTTTGTGTCAGTCTGTGTGCTGTGCATCAACTCCAGTTAGCCTCTCCTTTGGTTGTTTTTGTCTGTTTTTTGGAAAAGAGAAGCAATAAATAGAAAGTCCTACACCTCAACTTGCTCTGTGCCTCGTGTCCTGCATCTACACCGTGACAGTCATTTGCGGTAACACAGTGCACAGCTGTTGAAAAGACCTTAGTCTTGCACTGACATCCCTGTATGAATAAAGATAGAACCAAGTGCTTCTTCATCATCACAATCATCATCAGTTTAATCATCACTAGAATCTGTCTATTAATCCTTCATCCTCCATCTGATCCCTACATGTCTATGGAGAATGATCCTGACTCCACCATGTTCTAATTCATCCTGCAATCTACACCCACAACAGCCAGGAATGATGTCATTAAGATTTCAGACCTTCCATAAAGTCCTTATGTTCCGAACTGAAAAGCATTGAAGAAAATTATAACTGCATTGTGTTTCCAAAAGATTGTCTGTAATTTAAATTGAAATGAAAACCAACTTTGGTACCCAGCATTAGAATGCAGTGTTAAACCAGTCATGTAATTCCACCCAGAACCATAGGCCATATCCCTGACATCAGTTATGTTAATTAAATGGCTGTGTGATTGCCTGCAGCACATCAGCCACGTTAAAGATAGACAGCAGCTTGGGCATGGGAATGATCAACTGTTTACTGTTGTTGAACTGGTTGAGGAAACACGTGGTGTCATAATCTACATGGTGCAGATATATATTTACATTGCAGAGAAGGTACTTTGAATGACCAAATGTCCATCCAAACCACCTCTATATGTACCTATGGAATAGATGTGTTCTCATCACAATCCAGTACTCGCACGTCTAAATGACTGAGCAGACAATTCATCATCAATGTGCTTCAAAAATGTGAAATGTCAATGTTGTTTAGTAGATTAATTTTACAATTATTGGTAGACATGGTAAATTCTTATGAACCAAATCTAAAAGATGTTTCTTCCAATTGATTTAGATTTTTTTCACTTAAACCGTGTCATTAGAAAAATCTTATAATTAAGGAAAACATATGATAACGCACACACACAAGCATTCTTATAATGTTCAATATATAGACAGAGGTCCCCGGGATAACAAAATGGCCAACGACTGCATGAACCCACACACTCTCTGCACCCACACCTACCAACAGACCAGGGGGATTATTTGACCTTCACAGTACAGACTGTCTTCAGACATACAGAGGAAAGAGACAGGCAATGTAAACCAGATTGTTCAGTGTAGATGAAAATAGCTAATTATTCAGAGACCCTCAAGTGCATATTAAATAATTTGCCAATCGTGACTGGTGTAATGGCACGCCATGATGGGGTGGGACTCCCATTTGCTGTCAATCATCGGCTGTTTTCCCCAGAATTTCCAACACATCCCTATTTTGTGTGAATGTTGTTTTTTGTTTGTGTGTGAAGAGTTGCCCTGTACAGAGGATGACTAGTCCATCCTGGTAATAAAGAAGACTTTAACAAGACATGGGGACCAACTACACAATGATTGAGAAAAATGTGGTCCTGTTTTGTTGTGTTCGCCATCTCTAGGACAGAACACTACTGTAACTACTATTACTAACACAAAATACACAGGTAAATCTAAACTGCACAATGTCTAGAATGCCTTATCTTGAATTGTTGTTTTCATTAAGTACTTAAGTACATTAAGTACTGTTTATTACGAAAACCATAAAGTTGCAGAGATGCAAATCACTCTCAATAACTACGCTCGTGCATTTCCCATGAAATTATCTAAAAAGCGCTGTATTGAATACGGAAGGGTCAGATGGAGTTAATTAAAATTCAGGTAGTCCTTAGCATGTAGCTTTTATCACAGTTAAGGCTGTGACACACTTGTAGACTATGCCTTTATCTTGAATGTTGTATGCCATCTAGCGTGTTGATTTGAGTATTACATCAGTGATAAAAACTTAACCGACATTTCCTCACCCCTTTAGCAATTATTGCAAAAAAATATAATACTTCCTGTATAAGCCTATATGCAAAGGTATGTTGATCTGTTTAGAGTTTTACACAGGTAATTAGTAAACAAAAGGCCATTAAAGGCTAAATTGGCTACTTTTGAACTATGGCCCTTGTTTATTCATTGAATTAACATCCTAGTTTATAGAGGCATCTTTTTTCGTAAACTATTTCAGTTTTGAGTTTATTCGATTTCCCCTGCAGTATCTCTGGACTAAAATGGAAGTGAACCGGACAACCGATATAGCGTTCGAAAATATATGATACATTCTGTTTTCCAAAACGGGAAGGATACGGCATGTTTGATATAGGTCTCCAAATATTCTCCTGAAAAGATGTTACAAAACGAGCACTGTATGAAGTTGGATCATGCTAGATAATCTGTAAATACTACCCGGGTTTGGGTTAATGTGTCATTTAAATCCTCTCTTGTCTCTCTCTTTAAATTACCCTTTTGTCATGAGGTAATGCGACCAAAAAATGAAGTAATCCATCTTTATTCATTATAGAAATAGTGAGTGCAGATGATGTTTTGAAACTTGCGATAAAAGATGAATGTTGACTCTTTCCTCTTTCCTCTCTCGGTTGTCTTTGCAGCACTACCTGTTGATATCAATGAACAAATTCGAAACTTTGGGTGATACGTAGAGTCTACAAAGATTATAGCCTTACACACGCTTATGTTGAGGAAACACGTTTTGACAAGCTTTTCTATCAGCCTTTCGAACGTTCCGCGACCAAAGTTCAGTTAATTTCTACCTACTTTAGTTCTGTTCCAAGCTAGTGTGCCGATGACTCACTGCAGGCACCGGTTGGTTGGTGAAAACCTGCTCGTTTAAGTTAACTGCGCATTTTTTCAATTTAAAACTCAAAACGCTTTTGATGAGAAGTAGCAATTTAAACAAATATGACCTTTAGCTTTTTCTTATTTCAAAGCAGAACAACTTAAGGAATTGTGTGAGGTAAACGTAAACTTTCCTGACTAAGTGTTGGTCAGTCAAAGCATGGATATCAAGGTAGAGCAACAGCGTGAACAGCGTTACATAACACAGTTAAAAACACAAGTTTTGTCTTGGTTAACTTTTATACATGTAACGCATAATAATGAGTTTATCCAAATAACAGGCCTTGAAAGTCTGGTAAGGAGCTAGTATGAAAACCCATTCTAAATCCATAGGCATTAATATTGAGTTGGTACAGCTATAACAGCTTCCACTCCTCTGGGTAAGCTTTCTACAAGATTTTGGAATGAGTGTGTCTGTTGGATTTTTTGCTCATTCTTCCAGAAAACATTGATGAGGTCAGACACTGATGTTGGATGAGAGGGCCTGGCTTTCAATATTTGTTCTAGTTCATCCCAAAGGTGTTTGATAGGGTTGACGTCTGGGCCTTGTGTGGGCAGTCAGGTTTTTCCACACCAAACGTATCCAACTATGCCTTTATGGACCTTGCTTTGTGCACTAGGGCACAGTCATGCTGGAACCGAAAAGGGCGCCACAGCACTCAAAGAGGTGATGCAAGAAATAATGTGTGGGGGTATGAACACTTTTTTGCTCTAATTGCATGCAGAAAGGAACCACTATTTCCTTCAGAATGTTTGATGTAAGAAAGATATTTATGGTGATTGGTTGCTTTTTTTCCAAGACCATTTTTCATTGGGTAGATGGCTAGCTAGTACCAAGCTAGGTAATTTAACTAGCTACGTTGTATATATTCCCGCATGTCCCTTTGGAAAGTGCAACTATATTCTGAAGTTATTGGACAACAGAAACTTAGCTTTGTGTTTGAAATCTGGTAAAGGGGGGCAAACGAAGGCCACTGTGATTTTGCAAGACGTCTTTCAAACATTGCAACACGGGAACTTTATGGAATCCTATATGAGGTGTGAGAAACACAAAAACTAGATACAACAAAAACTGCAAAAAGCCTTGAACGAACTCCCGGACGTTCTCAGTTGTATCTGGTCATAACGCTTGCGTTTTGCCTAGCGCAGCGTCCTGCTTCAATGGAAAGTCTGTGAGACCTTCACCACAACAGCGGCCACATCTGTAAGTGCTTTACTTAAGTCGAATTGTTGTCCTCATGATTTCTTTGCACGAAGTGTTGCTGTGAAATTGGTCTTAAATTGAATTTGAAGTGGCCTTAAAAAAAGTCTGAAACCTGCAGATGCCCTCAGCTAGTCCACCCACTCAGCGCAGACTACAGTGAGAGGGACAGACACAGAGCTCTACAGTCTATTTCAGGCTGTGGAAGTGCCGCCTGCACTGTGCTACACTCACTGAGTCCAGAGTGACTCACGCACGCCTCCACATCATATATTATCTTCTCATCTCTTTTTCTCTCTCTAGCTCCCTCTTTCCCTCGCACTCTCTCTCTCTCCCTGCCTCCCTTGCTTTTATCTTCCTTTCCTAATCTCTCTGCGTCTTTCTCCTTTCTCTTGCAATCCAACTATCTTCAGCAAGCAAAATCCCGTGGCCCCCCTCGGTCTGTCTTGTCTGTAAGAATGGTGGGAATAAAGTGGTCTACATTCATTTTAAATGTCAAACTCCTTCAAATGAACCAGGTCTTGAGTGGATAAATGCAATGACTGAGTTTTGGACTAGTTTTACTCAGTGAGAGTCATAAACCAGTGGACCAGTCTTAGTACAAAAGGAAGTTAGAGAATGAAGCAGATATTTAACCCTTAAATCTTTGCTCTCTGTTGGTAAGGGCAACCACAGTCTGTGCAACAGCTCTGACAGGAAGAGGGAAGGAGTGACTTCCTGCAGCCGAATCTGTTATCTGATATAGTTCAGGGCATCATGAGCAGTAATGGGGACAAACAAACACTGTAAAAACAGAAATGTTTTTCTTTGTTTCTGATCATTATCTAATGCAATTATGAATTGCTTGGATGTACACTATAACAAGGAATGGTTCTTGGGGCATCCTCTTGGGGAAACCCCTATAAGTTCTTTAAGGATGTCAAAGGGTATAGTAAATAGCTGTTTATACTTGTTACTCGAAGAACCCAATGAACAACCCACCTATTAAAAAAAAGAAAGGTTCTTCAAATGGTCTTTTGATTTAGGTGGTTATTGTAAGAAAATATAATGGTTTCCCCCTAGTTTCGATGTGAAGATGTCCTTAAGGACCCTCCAATAACCTTTTTTTGTTTGTTCTGGCAAATACAGATGATAACTCTAATCTACTGTTCTTGAACTATACTCTATTGTACTCTACTGTGGCATTTTATATCCACTGCATTTTACCATGAAGATAATCCCAATTCTGCATTTCTGTTAGATTTAGATTAGATAAAAAAACAAGGATCATCTAAGGTCATTCTGTTGCAAAACTTACATGCATGTTTCCTTGAGTAAATGTTTCAGTGGAAATAGTATACTTTGTACATAGAGGTAAATATATTATTTAAATGTTGGAACAACACAAGTGGACTTTGTTGGAAGAGATACTAGTGACAACCAGAAAGGGTCAGATAGCTTGGTGTCTAAAAATACTACTGTTTACATATTTTCCAGTTTCTAGTTCTAACCCTCTTTTAAACTTAACAATTCAAGAAGCTTTGCAAAAATGGGTATTTGCAAAGGATATATAAAGAATACCATTTTGTGTCCGTTTCTTACTATGGTACAGACCCAAAACATAATCAATCTCACATTGTTCTGTCCCGTACAGTTGGATGCTACAGTGGTATGACTCCCTAACATTCTCTTAGATCAGTTATAACCTTTTACGTGGTTGTTATCACTTGTTATTGGTTTATCTCACACAATTTCTTATCAGTGTTGATTAATCATTGGCAATGACAAGTATCTGTTTATTGTGGAACGTGCAGATTATGTTGACTATTACCGATAAACACGTTTATGATACTATTATGATGCATAGAACTTCCAAGGTTATTTCCTTAAGGGAGGTGGATATAAAGACCTGATCCAAACAAACCATCAGAAAAGGAATGCCTCACAGACAAACCGGCCAGACCGCTATAATTCAGCAATTTGAAGCCCACTTCATCCAGTGTAACAATGAAGACCATTGTGGTTTTGTTAGCCTTAGTTGTCTGTCATCAGTCACTTGCTCTGGTTCAGGAAACTCAGTAGCTGGATCCCCGGGGAGAAGAAAGCAAAACCATAGATGTTTCTGCTGACAAACAGGAACCAGCGGCTGTAGAAGGTCAAAACTACTGTGGCCATAAAGACATGCAAAGAGACGTCAGCGCTATGATGGCGGAACAGGAAGTTGAGATGAGACACACTAAGGATGAGCTGAAAGCTTTGGAGGCCAGGCTGAGGGTCACTGAGAACCATGGGAAGGAATGGAAACAAGCCTCCACGGTCATAAAGATTATAAGCAATTTGACACACGTTTTCCATTTCAGCAGACACTTTTCATCCACTGTGCCATGCATTTTCATTCTGGTCCCCGGTGGTAATTGAACCCACAACCCTGGGGTTGCAGGCATCGTGCCGATACAAATCGGACCAAGAAATACTGTGAATCATTAATGCTTACGCAAAAGATAATAAGGTCTATTGGTACATTCACTAAATATGATGCGTCAACTAACATCAAATAATTATAGAACAACTAACAATCGATGAAGACCTGATGTATATATTCAGTCAGGACATTAGGACTTACAACCCAGTGTTATTATGCATATTTGCAGGTCGACAGGTGGCTTTTGCAGCCTCCATCAATAATGTAGGCAACATTGGTCCCTTTAACACTGAAATCACTCTGATCTACAAGAAGGTCTTCACCAACATTGGAAGGGCTTACAACCCAACAACAGCTAGGCCTAAAATGATCTCAGAATTGTCCCTGTTTTTATGTCACACTCTCTTTGCATAATCCATCATAAGGCAAGTCCTAATGAAATGCTCGGAAGCATGAAACAAAGTGGGCCAGCACGGAGGATCCATGTTCTTGCATGGTTTGAAGCTGCGCTTGGGGTCATTGTCCTGTTAGAGCAGGAAATATATATAGGCTCCAGTCAAGCACCGTCCACAGGGTATGTCAAGGTGTTGCAAAATGGAGTGATAGCCTTCCTTCTTCAAGATCCCTTTTACCCTGGTTAAATCTCTCACTTTACCACAAAGATCAACACATTACCTCCACCATGCTGGACAAATGGCATCAAGCACTCCTCCAATCATCTTTTTATTTAGTCGCAACTCAAACCTTTATTTTGTGATTTGAACAACTCAAACACTTTTTCCAAGTCTCTGTGCATCTGAAGTCTACTGACCATCTTAATCTTTTCAGTTTACTGGCCAGTCTGAGATTTGAAATTTTTGAGGCTGGTGTTTTTCGGGTATTTAATGAAGCTGCCATTGAGGACCCATGACACAAACACCCAACTGAATGTAAAATACAGACCCATTAGTACATGTATACCATTGTTTGATTGAATTGTGTTGATGTTCCTATGTCCTTTTATTGGAATCTTTACAGCACCTGTGAAAGCAGTCTACTACTTCAGCCTTTCAGGCCATAATGTCTCAAATAGATCCATGGGACTTAGGCTGATAAAGAACGGAGAACAGATTATCACAGTGTACAACCATGCCTCTGGAAACCGCTATGAGACCACAACCAATGCTGTCTCTCTGCAGCTGAATGTAGGAGATCAAGTTTACATGCGGCTCAGGGCCAATACATGGATCTTCGACAACAGCAATGACCACAGCACTTTCATTGGCCATTTGCTGTTTCCTCTTTGAGGATAAAGATGCTGATGGGTTGAGTCTAGCCGTGTGACGTTTGGTAGGGTAGTTCTGTAAGCAAAGGATTGAACATATAAGTAAATCACTGGGCTGATATTCATTATGCATGAAAAAGACAGAAATTAAAAAAGAAACCATACAATGACTATACAGAACATACATTGAATTACATTTTCTTGAGTGGCTTGTGCAGTGTACAGTCCGCTGACATACCCCGATCATCTCATCTCAAAAGAGAGCCGTTTAGATGAGATGTCTGTTAACAGTGTCAATGCAGCATTTGTTTTGGCATGTAGTCCATCCTGCAGCAACTGTGTGATGCCATTTCATCAGCATGGACTTAAATCCAGAAATAATCAAGGTTGAATCTAGGGGTCCAACTGATTACCAAAATATGTTTCTATCTGTAAAGGCAGAGGTGTCAAACCGGTACCACTAAGGGCTGTATGTCTGTAGGTTTTTCCTTTCAATTGGTTCTTAGTTCAGAAAAAACAACCAGCTAAGTATGGAACCGAAGCAATTAGTGAACTAATTAATAAATCAAGAACAAGGTGAGAGCTTAAACCTGCAGACATGTGGCCCTATGTAGAACAAGTTTGACATCTCTATTCAAGTTTTTGAATCAGTAATTTCTAAATTCTCTACAGATTCCTGTGACAAATGTCACATATGTCTCTAAATTTATTGTAATGATTAAATGCAGAAACATTGTTCATTGTTTACAAGATTGTAGGTGTTGGGTGAATTACCCATGTAACTCTGTTCAAGATGATCCCAATGCATACCACAGGAATCCATTATGGTACTCAACTCAGCACTTTTACGAGACATTTGCTCCTCCCTCTGTGAGAAGGAAGCTGATTGGGTGAGAATTAAGTAATGAGAGAATTCTGTGGGCAATTGTTTTTATTATTGTGGATTTATCATCATAATCTCAAACGGTATTGAACTGACTTTTTAATTCTTTAAATCGTCTTATTTGCAGCACTGACTTGTGTTAATATCTAATTTCTTCATTACAATGCATTCACTACAAAGCTGTGTGGTTGTTTCTATTTGTTTATTTCTTTAAATGTATTCTCTTAACTAAGTCCCTCTGGATCTCTCAGCTCAAAACTAAAATGTAAAAACGTAATTAGTAGTTTACGGTTGTGTACACAATCTCTAGCACACTACAGTGATAAACCATGTAATAAATCATGTTTTTGCTACTTTGCTACTTATACTCCTCAACGTTCCGAACAAGTGTTCAAATAAGTCAGCTTTTCATAACAAGTCTCTATATCAACTCTATGCAACTAGTGTATTTTTAGAGGTTGACATCTGAAATAGTGACTGTGCAGAATCTGTTTTTTTTTGCTAATTCCTCTGAAAAGAGTAACTGTGTGGGGTGGATATAGAAATACAATGGCCTCCTCAAAGATTAAGCTCCAGGTATTCATATGGTGGGTTTGTCTTCTAGGGATCAACTAATTTTCACATTTTACAAATGTATCAATGATTGTTCTGTTCTTTGGCTTTACAGGTTTATAGTCACTAAGATTCAGTTAATCTGCAGATTAATGCAAGGAACTGTCTGAGAATAATTCTTGTTCAGACTTGAGAATGGTCAGGACTGATGACAACATACATTCTGAACTGAATACATTGGGAGGGATTGCCTGAGGGTTGGGATGGTGTATTTTGTGTGTGTATGGGGGGGGGGGGGGGGGGGTAAATCTCTCTATGTCCATATGGTTTAGAGGCTTAATAACTGTGGGGAATTTGGGAAGCAACAGGGGGTTACTAAGAGATGGGGGATGTTACTTAGGGAGGAGTTGACTGGTTGGCAGGACAACCAATAAAAGTCTGGTTGTCCTGGGTGGGAAAAGACAGATCTTGATCTCTCTGCAGATCTCTCTCTACTCACAGGCCCATGTTGCTGACTAAACAGCAGGCCAACATATTACAGATAAATAAACTGGGCAACGAGGTTAGTATCATATGATCTCTCTGCCCCAAATGAGATTACCGCAGGGTCACAGAGACATCTGATGTACCGCAAATCCACAAAGACGTCATTCTCCTCTACTTCTCTAACCCATTCTCCATTTCTCGTTTTACTTTTGTTTTGAATAGTCATATCATTTGACAACGAAAATATCAATTCAGATTGTTCTATCCTTTAGATATTACTGTATTTTCGTTTTTTTGTTTAATAAAAAGCGCGGGGAAAGACGTAGTAAGGAGTTTCTGCCAAAAGAGGAGGGGGCCAGAATCAAACCCAATCCTTAGCAGAACATATGCACTGAGTTTAGCAGCAAGAACAAATACACATTATTCAAATCACAAGAATCAATGCAAGAGCTACATGACCAGAACTGTTTTCTCGCAAAGGTAAACATTGTATTACTTTTTAATGGATTGTTCCGGGTTAATAATTAGTTTATTAACAATACTATCAGCAGGATCAAATGGAAAACGTGAGCGTCTGTCACACCCAGATCTTGAGTATGGATCCTGCCCTCTGATGTCAAAGAACGTCTACATAACATTACAAATTACTCCTTTCTCTGAGATATTAAAGCATTATCATTATCAATCTAGTAATATTTTTGTTTTTAATATTGAGGTTCTCAAAGAATCTCAAAGCACTTCACGAGTACTACTTTATAACATGTCAACCAGCACTTAAATGTTCTTGGAATTCGGCATCATCCAAAGACGGGAGAATTGTCATGGTAAATGAAGTCTCCCTAGGACCTGGTCTGAGAGTCTTATAGATGATAAACATTACGAGATGACCGCAAAATCCTATTGTCATTCATTTCACAGGACAACATGTCCTTTTTACTTGTTGTCTGGCATTTCACAATGTTTTCTGAATCTTTTGGCCACCAATCTAACCACAATAACATAGTGATGGCCTAAGAGAATGGTCCAAGACTGGCTCAAATATCCTAAGTTTTGTGGCCCAGGGTGGTGTAGTGGACTAAGCCACTGACCTCAGCACTTGTGGCTAAACATGGGTTCACATCTACTCCTTGACCCCCACTCCCCCCCTGTATTCCAAGTCTCTCCAACAGTGTTACATCTCCACCATAAGAAAAATACAAAAAGCACGTGAGTCCTTAAAGACATCGCCCATTTTAAAACTGAAAGCATATTTGTGTGATTTCTCATAAGAAAAAGGCCTTGTGGATGGAAAGTGTGAAGGTTGCTTTGGTAGATGTAGGCCATGTCACATTACATTAAACTGATGCGGCTCACTGAGTTCACCAAAGAAGCAGAACCTCTGTGCCGATTCACTCTGGGGGTTGCATGTGTAGGAGCCTCGGGGCAGAATGGAACAAGACCATGGTAGCTGCTGTTCCACCTAGGGGGTTCTGTTAAAGAAACAACATAGATATTGGATTCTTTTCTAACCTCATGTTTTTGTGTGCCTCGTAAACACTCAGACATCTACCTCAATATCCATATCTTATGCAAGCATTCCTGCATGCACTGTGTACACACAGACAATCTCTCTGGAACTAGAGGATACTAGAAAATAACCCTGGTAGAATAGTGTATATTGTACTAACTAGAATCTCCTTAGTAGAATAGATGATTGTTTTAATTAATTCTCCTTCTGCCACCACAATGACTATGCTATCTATTCTGGATCTATCACAGTGTACAGAATGTCTGTCCTCAAGCCACTCAGCACGATCAAGTTTTGACTGTTAACATTATTGGCATCCATAGAAGCTGAAAACAGACTCAGACTTGGCACTTCCCACAGAGTCTCTTTTCTTCCCCCACATCCTTATTTGTGAAGACCAAACAATAAGTCCCCAATCGCCTATAATGTCCACACTTACATAACATAGCAAAACTGAAAAGCCATTCCCGTCATTGATAGCAATTCGAGAACACACAAACACATGCCTGTCTGCTGATTCGGCCTGGCTCCAGACACAGAAAGACCCCTGTCCCCTACTCAAGAAACATGTGGCGAGAAGAGGGAAGCACCGCTCACATACGGACTGTGCCAATGAAACAGCTGGAGGACAGGACCTGAACACCCAGGGATCCTCAATTATATCATGGAGAAATTGGCTTTACATTCAACCACTGGGAAAATAACCCATTCATGTATGTCACGAAGCAACCTTGAAGAAATCAACATATTTTTGAAAAAGGAAATTATTATTTCTAAACAGTACAAGTATGGCTAGAAATGTAAGTTAAAAGGCACAAGGTAACTGAGAAACTAAGCTACAATGCATAATAACATGAATATGTGCAAACACAAACACGAGTTCAGGCCAAAACTAAACATGAAATGCATTTTGTATTAAAAGTTGTTTAATCCAGACAGATGACCAGTGAAAGGCTTTTCAAAGGTTAAAATTACAATTCTCTCAGGATTTCACATTTTAGAAAGAAACCATTAAGTAAAAAAAGATTTAAAAAAAACAAAAACATGGCTTTCTCTTCATTGGACCCACAACAAACTGTTTGGGTTCATATTCGCATTGAAACAGTACCAGTAAGGGGGGGAAATAAGCCAAACATTGTCCTGAAATAACTGTTAGTTTGTCTATGCTTCAGCTTCCTCATTGAAAGAAAAGGAAGTAACGCTCTTTCACCTCAAACCCAAATCAAACCAAGTACTGTTGTGATTGAGATCGTCTTGATTGGCACATGTAACAAGGCACTTGACGTGGGTCCAGTTGACCCCATGTCACGTCAGTAAGGCCGTTTTCAGCGCCCATTGAAGACTGACACTGGCAGGGGAAATCCAAGTTCGGAAATCAATCCAACGTCGCCAAGCCCCAAGAAAAAACATTAAAAAACAAAATCCACCACAGCCCGATGGCTCGACAACATCTTGGTATGTAATGTACAATAGTTTGATGTTTATAGTTATGGTTAAAGGTTATTCAATCGGACAGTTGGGTTAAGATTAGTTATAGTGACCTGTGCATGTACCCTGACAGGAGTTAGGAGTTTTATTTGACATTGTAAATATAAAAACACAAGCTTTTGCAGGGAGTTTCCAATGTTGGCAGGCAATTTTTCCTAGAACCCAGCAGGATCTACAAAAAGTGTCCAATCGTTGTTCAGTTTAGGGAAGTCCTCCAATCCTCCTATCAAAGCCTGAATGACCGGCCCAAAAGACGTGTAAAAGTACAAATAGTAAGTAATCCAAACATTTCCATAACAAAACAATGCAAAAGTTAAAGTGTCTCCCACTCTCTCTCTTAGGTTTTACAATAACACATTCCCATTGATGCATGTTTCCAAAAAAATTGTAACTTACAAAGCTGTGTGATAGAAAAAAACCTCAAACATTCAAGTACTTTGTAATGTAAACAACTTTAGGGTATTTCGATATCGATTATTGGCATCGTCTATGGTGTGTGCAATAATACAACAGTGGGCAGCATCGGAATACTGACGGTTACAAAATGAGGCCGTATCATTTTGTAATGATCATGTTAACAAAACGGGTCTTGTTAAACGATTTGCACATCGGTGTCACATTTGCAAACCTAAACAAGTTTTCTTAAAGAACAACACAAGAACAACAGCGATCTCCACCGCTGGGTAAAGATGAATAGTTCATCTGCCGCACGATTTCTGCGAAGAGTTCGTCAACCAACCCTTTATTTTTGGCAGAAGTTTCCATAAACGGGCAACTCCACTCCTGAGCCAGCGCCTTGCCTTCACCGGAAGAGACCTCTCGTTCGCCTTGCAAGTCCACCTTGTTTCCAACCAATACCATGGGCACTCGCTCATATCTTTTCACGCGGATGATTTGATCTCTCAACGCCTTGATGTCTTGGAAGCTCTGCTGGTTGACCAGACTGTATACTAAAATAAATCCCTGTCCGTTTTTAATGTACAGGTCTCGCATGGAGGCAAACTGCTCGGTCCCCGCCGTGTCCAGTATCTCCAGAACAGAGGGGGACGAGTCCACCTCAATTTCCTTTCGGTAAAAATCCTCGATTGTGGGGTCGTATTTCTCTATAAAGGATCCAGTAACAAACTGGACAGTCAATGCAGATTTGCCCACTCCGCCCGAGCCCAACACGACCACTTTATACTCCCTCATGGCTTCAGAAAGCAGATAGCCCCACTCCACAAATGTTCTACCCTCCTGCTGGCCGGCCCGATGTTTTCAGACCGCAGACAGGCAGACCTCTTACCAGGGTGGGAGTTGTACAATCCTTCGGCTAAAAAGCTTTCGCAGTTCGCTTCCAAATGTACTGCTAAGAAGCTGAGGCGAGTGGCCGTTTTCTAACATTAATATATAGCCGTGTAGTTCATCTTCTGCTGTTTGTACTGGGCCACGGCGTTAGATCTGTTCACTCCGTCTGGCGTTTCCTGCCCAGTTTCTCAGCGCAGCGCTGTAAGAAAAAAACCAGCGTCACGAGCCAAGGCTTAGTTCCGTTTTTTTAAAGGGGCAGTCACCCTCCAGTATACGGAAATGTTAGTCACCCACTCTTGTCAGCTGACCCATGCGCCTATAAAAAATGCGCTGGTAACAAGTCCTCTCCAAAAGCCTTGACGTGTTGTCTATACTTATATAACGATGACTAAAATCAAGATGTTGCTCATTTATCGGCCAATCTTAAGTCATAATTGCCTACTGAATGTACTAATGTAATAGCCTATTGATTAGTGGTGTCTATGGAGTAAATGTCCATTTGAATGAGAAGAGATTTGCAAATAAGTTACATAGAATGTACAGGCAGGTCCGAACATGTTACCATAGCATATATCCTGGTTACTGCATTCCATGGCATACTTTGAAACTGAAATATGTGCACATTATCAATACAAATAAACAAAGGCAGAATAGTCATCATGCATTTAAAGAAATGACAAATAAGTGGATTGCTTTTGCCTAATGGGCCTAACTAAATTGGTTTGATTTGGGTTTTACAGAAGTATACTTTTCTAGTTAATAATCAGTGCCAAATGATAAACGTGATGGTTTGTGGTTTAATGAAAAAAATTGACAATATAGGGGCCTCAAGTAAAAAAAAAAAAAAGAAGTTGGGTGTAATATAAATGCCAGAACTAATTTCGGACCTCCCTTGATCCTTGGACATAAAGGTTGTGGGAAGTTTATGTTTAAGACTGAAACATGCCATCATTATAACTGGCATCTCCACAGAAACGTGAGCGTTCTAATCATTGAAGCTCTCTAATTGAGGAAGTGTCAGTTGCCTGTGTAGAATCTATTGGGCCAGGTTCCAAATGCCCCAGGGCACCTTCTGTAAACTGGTAATTACATATCCATCCTCTTCAGTGCTGATGGCAAGCAGACCTTTTTCAGGACACGGGTGTGGAATATTTTTGGTTTAGCACAGCAGATTTAACAAATCTACAACAATTTGATTAGCTCATTCAGATGTTGAATGGACACATCCAATTTCACAAGGCCTATCTTATCAGCGCAATTTGTTTGCCCACTAGATAGCATTAAGTGTAAAGTTAAAAATAAATCCACCTTTCTCTGTTCAGTTGAAGACAGTGCTTCATACTGCTCTTTATAGTTAAGTTCAATCTACAAAGTGAACATGCAAACACCAAGACAATAGCAGGAGCAAATCAATTTTAGTTTTATTCAATTTTTTTTTTTTAAATATAATTCATAACAGCAAGAGTCAATTATGGCAACAATAAAATGTGCATGAAACAAATTTAATGACAAGGTAGTACATTATTTTGTAGCAACTATAAGCAAAAAAAAAAAATTTAAGTGTTCACTTACACACAATAAGCAGTCAAGCATGTGTGCCCCTCAGCAGGGAAGAGAGACCTTGGTCTAAGCCGAGAGACGGTGAAATCTGCCAGGGCAACACTGGTTGGTTTGGGAAAAAGTGACTCTTTGGTTCAATAGCACTTATACAGTGACCTCGAGTCAGAAATAGGTTGACCTTGACTTACGATGGTTACATTCATTTGAAAGAGTATTTAACTATGCATTTGGTATAGTGGGGAAGCCTTCACCTGCTGAGTGCACCGTTGTCTGGTAGCATAAGCTGTCCTGTGAGTCCATGTTGACTTAAGTCATCTTACGGTGATGAGGAAATGTTTCTAGGGTGGTTTTGTGTTAACATTACATTCTTTTCTTTAGATCTCATGAAGTTTCTTGGTGAAAATGTTATTTCACAAGTGTTAATTAATATGATTCGTCGGAAGTCTTATTTTCCCTTTTGCCCAAATGTCGAAGTTATTTTTGTAAATGACTTTCCTTATCCAGTTATATAGATGGTTTACATTTGTGTTTGTTTTTACATGCAGTCAAAATAAACAAAATCATAAAATGGTTTCAAATATATATTATTTTGTGGTAGTTATTGTATTACAGGCCCAAACATGAAAGGCCTGGTTCAAGAAATATGGACAATATATGACATTTGTTGTAAGCCCTATATTACAAAGGGGAGTGAGTGGGGTGAACCAGGGGGAATGCTCCCCTTTCGATTTTTCTGGAAACCTACTAGCCACTGACAACAAAAGCCAAAAAATGCAGAGCTTTTTTTCTGAATGCATTGGCCGCAAAACTGGCACAATTTTTGTATTTTTGCAAGCAAATTTGTTTAGCTGGTCTTTTAGTTTAGATTTTTTTAAGTTAACCTAACAAAATTCTTTATAATTATAGAATTTATTTTATTCAAAATAATATCTCAATATGATACAATTTTTTTCTCTGTTCATTGACTATATACAGAAGTGCAAAAAGTCAACCATCGTCCCTTAGGTTTAAGCTCATTCATCTGCAGCATTACCGACCTTCCCGATTCGGCAAAGTCCACTACCTCACCTCACATCTTACGTTTCACCCAACTTCAGACCTCACAACCTCACTGTTCATTTTGGCCTGACATTCAGGGCAATCTTAAGAAATATTAAAACAACATATTTTTTTTTAAATGGATACAGTAGAAAAAGACAAAAAAAATCTCTAAACATGGACAATCTACATTTCGACACATTTTCAAACAAGATCTCGACCTGAAAAAAAACAGAGCTAGTTAGAACATTAGTTTTCACCCATAATTGATGTCTTGTCCACACATCAAATGATGTAATTTGGTGTATCAATATCAAAAGGTCTTTGATCTACAACGCTAATTGATAATGGACCTCCTCAACTAAAGACATCCAGCTACATGAATTATGTGAATACTTAATCTGACTCCACACATTATTATTAATAATGAGTATGGTTTGAAAAAAAGTTATGAACCTCATACTACCTCAAATCTACAATGGCTATAACAATGTTGTCAAGTAGAATATAGTAAGGCAGAAATCTACAAACTAAATACTCAAATAGATTCAACTCCTTAAGTAATACATAACACAAGTTCAATTAAATTGAAATAGGTAAATTGTTAAGAAAAAAGAGACAAAAAAAGTTGCATGTATGTGTATGGACTATAAAATATCATTGCTGTTCATTGCCTGTATGGTGATTGAAAGTACATCTGATTGGGGTAGAACCCAGTCCTGTAATCTAAGGCTTCAATAGAGGTACATTATTATCAGTAAAGGATATTACACCTCAGCTGAAACAAAAAAACAACCAAACCAAATTAAATCACAGAACATAATGGCATGAGAAACAAAGGTTCCTGAAATGAAATATCCCCAAATACCCCAAACCTTTCTGTATTGAGCAATATACCTAACCCTTTGTGCATGAGCAAAACTGTGCTTTGGTGTCTAAATTCAGCTAAAATCCTATCAAAATTCACAGAACTTGCTTATGTTTGGTACATTTCTATTGAACCTGTTTTCTGTATGATTACCTCACCGGACGTAAAGTGAACATACACAGGGCTAATTAGTTTGTGGGAGCATGAAAACACTCAACCAAGTGCATATCTTCCAATAGCCTAATTTATGTCTGCTGTCTACTATTAAAAACACATTGTTCTATAGTGCCTCTACGTAGAGTTTCATAGGCCTTCCAGCTTTAAGGTTTGGGTCAAGGAAAGGAGATGCTCGGAGAGCTACAAAGTCTCAAAACGTACAACTCCCCAGTCACTATGAACTCCTATGGAAGTCACAGATCACCCCAACTGATAAATACAACAAGAAAGCCCAAAAAGAATGGCCAAACTAAAACAGATCAGTAAAAAGATAGAAGGCACCTCTGTATTTTTGTTTTAGCAAAAGATATCGAAGACTTAGATCTAAAAGGCTGGAGAGGACCCCATTCCTAAAATCAACATCAAATGAAATGGCACAATGTGTAAAAAAAAGAAAACACTACGGAGAAATTATGTTAAAAAAACATACATGCCATACAAAACACATATCTTAGGTAAACAGAATAACACTGCTGAAATAACACTCTGGTTTGGGATGTACTGTATGGCCTCTATGGCAAATATTAATTAGGTGGTTAAAGCTAACATGGCTGTGCTTTTAAAGGTACACAGGTGTTTCTTACCCAGAACATTCATATGTCCCCAACCCCAAATCATAATCTAGTTTCACTAGATGCCTTGTTAAAAACAGAACACTTAACACTAATGTTTCGCCTGAATATTCTTTTGAAAATGTGTTGTGCCTTTCTGTTCTTAATTTAAATTCAAGGTGCACATTTGTACTTTATTTTGTTACATATGAAAACAAATCTATTAATTTAGAAACTAAAACGAATAAGAAATCCTCTCTTGGTCTATTGACTTACGTACCGACAGCATGTTCTGTATGTTAGACGGCACAACCTCATGTGGGTGCAAAAATAAAAAAATGTAGTTTGAGTGCCATGGTTTTTGTGTTTGAGCACACAGGTGCACTGTGGCTTCACTCAGCGTACAGACGGTCAGACAAACAGACCCTCCTCTTCTCAGCTGGACGTTGGCTTGGAGAACAAGCAGGTGTGTGTGTGTGTCATGGCATCGACCAGGCACACCGATGTTTGCATGCATGAGAAGACCAGCATTCCAGAGCAACTGAGATATGACCTGTGCTCCTCCTGTCCATTGCTTGACATTCTGAACATTATATACATAAAGGCTGAACTCTGTAGGCTTGGACGATACCAGCACACATTCTGTAGATCTGAAAAGAGGCAATGAATTACATTAAAGAAACACATTTCCAAGGTCTGGCTCACGTTTGTGCAACTCTGAAATGAGTACAACTCTGGACAGAAGAACGGACCATCCAAAATAATAACATGGTGCAATCAAGCGTAAGAGGATTCGTTCTAGGGATATTCATTATGGATTTACATATCATTTAAAAGTCATGAAACATATTATTTCCAATTGCCAAAATGAATGCATTAGATGCCTCTAATACAGCCAGTGTGGCTGGAAGGGAGATGCACTGTATAGAAATAGAATGACACTCACTGTTCTCGACTGACATTACATTTGACTCAGGTACTTGTGACTACTCAGATGATCGGCAGAAATGATTGGGATCTGTAGACGGAGACGGGGCAGAAAATCAAAACAACAATTCAAAGCAACATCCCCAATTCAGAACGTGGTTCTACTACTGCGTATAGGAAGCAATACATTTGATAGTTCCACTCGCTGACACATGCTAAAGGTGGAGCAGGGTTGTGAGAGAAGGAAATAGAATGTGAGTCACCATATATAAACAAGATTCAGAACCGCTGTCGCCTCTCTGGGCCCGAGCAAAGTGGAAAACTGTGGTCTGACAAATCAAAATTTGTATTTCTTTTTTGGAATAACAAGTGCCGCATCCTGCAGACTAAAGAGGAAAAGGACCATCTGGCGTGTTATCAGCGCACAGTTCAAAAGCCAGCACCTGTGATGGTATGGGGGTGCATTAGTGCACATGGCTTATTGGACTTGCACATCTGTGAAGGCACCATTAATGCTGAACAATATATAAGGTTTTGGAGCAACATATGCCTCCACCCAGACAATGTATTTTTCAGGGAAGGCCTTGCTAATTTCAGCAAGATAATACAAACCACATTTTGCACAAATAACAACTGCATGGCTCTATAGTAAAAGAGTCTGGGTGCTAAACTGGCCTGCCTGCAGTCAAGACCTGTCACCCATTAACAACATTTGGCCCATAATAAATAAAAAATACGACAAAGGAGACCCCGAACTGTTGAGCAGCTGAAATCCTATATTAGTTTCAAAATGACAGTAATTGGTCTCCTTAGTTCCCAAATGCTTACAAAGTATTGTTAAAAGAAGAGGTGATGCAACACAGTGGTAAATATACCCCTGTTCTAACTTTTTTGAAACAAGTTGCACGTATTTAAACATAGATCTTTTTCTCACTTTTAACATTTGATATGTTGTTTTTAAATAGGGATACCTGATTTGCTCATTATCACATTCTTTTTTTATTAGCATTTTACACAGCGTCCCAACTTCCGTAAGCAGTAGAAAAGACTGTCTCAGGCACTGTAATAGGCATAAATAAGGCAAACTACCCATACATACCAATTGCATGTATTCGTTGGTTGTCAACTTTGATAAGGAACAGTCCTCAAAATGAGAAAGGACAAAAATGAAGGTTAAAATAATATCAAACATGATGACAACATACAGTCTCCCCAAAATAATTAGTTAATGATATTATAATGTCATTAAACATTAAAACTGGTTGACCAGTTGACCTTTCATTTTACGGGTCTATTTACGTACTCAATAACCAGTCTAGGCCAACCAATCTCACAACCTATCCCACCTCTAGCAGATGGAAAAGCACCAACACACCCATAATGTGTACTGTGAGAGACCGAGAAAGGGATGGAGACAGATGCGCCAACAGACAGTTGGACAGAAAAAACGGTAGATATTTATAGAGTGGGAGAGGTCAAGAGAGAGATAAAGATTCAAAAAGAGAGTGCGAGAGAGTAGGAAAAGAGATCGAAAGAGAGAGAGCAATTGTGGAGCAAACCTGATTGGCTGAGGCGTTTGCAAATGAAACGCTTGTGGCAGATGTGGTGGCTGCAGACGCTGGTGTACCACCGTGCATCATCGGTACTTTTGTCAGAAGGGAAAATTATATAAGCAAAAACACGTAGGGGAGTGGAGTGTGGCCAATTGAGCACAAAGCAACTGTGAGGGACAGGTGAGGGCTCGATTCCAATTCAACAACTCACTCCTTTTTCCTTTAACCTTGTGGATACGCACTTAAAAATCTGAGCGGTTTAAATAGTTCTAAGCAATTTGCCTAGACGTTTAGGAGACGGCACTAGCCATATTGTCCTACAATGTATCTTTTGTTCATGGTTACCTTAATAGAATCAACAATTATGCTGGTATGATAAAGGACTAGTGTGGTGGTATGATAAAGGACTAGTGTGGTGGTATGATAAAGGACTAGTGTGGTGGTATGATAAAGGACTAGTGTGGTGGTATGATAAAGGACTAGTGTGGAGCCTGTGGGCAGGTTTCTAATGTTTCAGAACATACTGATCCCACAATAATCATACTGTCCAACATTATTTCCCACTAAGAGATATGTCTAAGGAATAGAATCATGTCATGTTTGACATTACTATTCAGTTTAACTCCTGTTCAGGATTCTAGTGAGGAAAAGACACGAGGAGGAGAAGAAGGAAGCAAGATATCTGATTGGAATCTAGCCAAATGGGATAGGGATTTCCGAGTGGTATATCTGTGGAGGGCATAGTGGGGTTATATCAGTCAAAATCAAAGTTCAAAGTGAATATACAGTTAAATGTTTAGAACACCAGTAACGGAATGAAACATCTATACAAAAGTGTTCTGCCATATAACTTCAATAAACAGATAACCCTACACAGTAGTATTGCCATCTTATTACAAAGGAAATATGCAAAATAATCCAATATTAAATGCCACAATCAACCAAGTGACTCCCAAGTAACCAAAACCCATGGAGTGAAGGAATGAAGTTAAAGGATATAGAGTTGCAATGCATCAAAGCAAAGGCAGATCCAACTAAATGTGGATAAGATAATTAGCATGATCATTTTAGTGGAGGGAAATCTACAAGATTAGCCTGAGCCCAGATTTGTTTTTGTGAAGATATCCGTATCCATATCCAAGTGTTACTAAACAGCTAAAATGGATCAGGAATCATACAAAAAATGATCTGGGCTCACTCAGATGTGATGGTTATATTTTAATGACGTGCGAGTCACTGGCTGTGCTAAAATCTTATTTGTGGATAAAGAAAGCTGGAACCTACCAACACCGGCGGTGGGGGTCATGCAGAATATTGAGCCTGCCCAAATGCCCATCATGCAACAGGAAGTGTGCAACAGGAAGTGGATTGGAAAAAGGGGAGAGAAATCAAAACAGCCCATCACAAGGTTCGTTAGAATGAAGGAAGAGATCAGGAGGATAACGTTAATGATTTATCTGGACAGCATTCCCAAAAAACACACACTCAGTGGTCATCAGTGCTAAACAAAAAGAACCAAACTAGCCAATCGACTTATTCAAGCAGAGATTCTACAATTCAGATTAGATAAAAACACAAGCATTTTTTCCGAGGTGTCATTGCTATTAATGTGCAATAAACTGAAATAATAAAACAAATAGCAATTCGCAATCAATTAATAGGAACAGTAATAATAGAAGTCCCGGTCATAATAGTGACATAACACACACACACGCTCAAACACACGCGCGCTCAGACACACACGCGCTCAGACACACGAGCCGAGCGGAGAAAAAAAAGGAAGCAGCTCAGTATGGAAGCAGGACATATTATGTTGCCAAACAGATGCACTGGGATTACGAAAGACCAACCCAAACGACCTTTTGCAGTCTCCATCTGACACTAGTCACTGCCCCTAGACCAGTGACAGAGCCTGGAGACGTATGGCCCTCATCTTTGAACACCTGTTAGCACCATTCCCCACACATCCGCGAACGTCGACGTCCAGGAAGGCCAGCTCCTAGTCCTGGTTCTACCTTACGGAAGGGGAGCGGCGGGGGCCGTACCTGAGGGGAGGAAGGCGGCCTGCTGCTGGAACTGCATATTGGCCAGGGCCTGTTGGTACTGGAGCATGCCAGTGTTGAACATGGCAGAAGCCCCGTTAGCCTTCTCCAAGGCTGCCCGCTTGGGCATGGGCGGCATGACACTATGGGGGATCCCCTGCCCAACCCCAACCGAGGGAGGGAGAGATGGAACAAGGGCAAGAGAGACAGAGAGAGAGAGGTGCATGGAAAGGTATGTGAGGGAGGGTGTTTTTGGAGGTATAAACGGGGAAGAAAACAAAAAAAGAGAATTGTTGTTAAGTTGAGGGTAAAAGAACAACACGACAACCATATCAACATAACGTGTAACCACGTTTAACACGTACTCTTCAGCAAGCAAGCAGCAGTCTACACAGTAACTACACAAGCAAGAGCATGGTGCTAACTGGGGCTACACAGTGACTCTATAAAGCATTCGTATCCGTGATATAATCCGTTGCTAAGATCAACTTGGAGGATACACTGTATAAATACAGCTAGGGCTGAATTAATGCATTTAAAGCAAGCGTTGCTCTATTAAAGCAATACCACAGGTCAGAGGAGAAAGAGACAGGAAGCATAGAGACAGAGGGGTCTGCACTGCTAGCTCCATGATCAACTGGATTATGAGCCGAGTTGTTAACTCTACCTGGGGTGGGTTGGCTACTGTATGACATTAATCCCATCCCATTATATTACACATGCACTAGGAACACATACATGCATACAAACATACACAACACTTCTGGATTTACGACACATTTAACAATGTACATAGCCATGCTACTATCTACAATGACTGTTCAGAGCTACCCTGTTCCTAACCCTCACCTTCTAATGTTACCATTAGCTATAAATGATGAATTGATTGTGGCCCTTTTTACAGAATCCCATGTGGAATTTGTTTGTTTGGATAGCAGGGTTTCAACGTGGGCGGAGATGGTCAATTCAGTCCGTGATGGGAAGGAAGCCACAATCAGTTTATCACAGGCAATAACGACACATTTAACTAGCAACAGGAGGAAAGAAAACACCTTGCAATAACAGACATTTAAGGTAGCTATATCTGGGTTAAGACATTGCACTACGACAACAAAGCCACATGCCAAGCTAAAAGGTGAAAGGTCATAGTACCAGGTCAAAGGTTGCGTCGAGGGGTCGCTTCAGTGATTTGACAGCCGACTGAGTCTTAATTAGCAGGCAGCGAGCACATGATGGCAATGGGCCAATGGGGTTCAAGCGCATTAACATAAACCAGCAAGCAGAGGTGCATCATGGGGCAGCAGTGCAGTTTGGGTAGGTGAGAAAAAAACAAATAAAAAAACAAATCATTGGAATGCACTATACAAGGGGATAACAGGAACAGGACATGCACAGTGTGGACAACTAAAGGACTACTACAGAGAGAGTAACTGCACTACAGCTTATAACCTCTAAAGCCTTAATAAGGCCTTCATAAAGCCAAAATAAGTTTTACAAATAAGGTACATGTCATACTTTATGAAAGGTATATGATTTACAGAATATTTTTTGACATATATGGGACAACTCCATATGTAAGGCCCAGTTGTAATACCTTAACAAAGTTAATGTTAACCATAACATTAGCTTTAATGATTAAGAAACATCAATATTGGCCTTATAAAGGGCTCATTAGGCACTTATCCAGAAGATATATTTTTTTTTAAAGTGCGATCAGTATAGTAATTAAATGATCACATAACAGTACACTCTACTCTTCTCACTGGGCAAATCGTGGTCATTGTCACATTGCAATCATTCAAAACCAGGTTTATTTATGGTTCTCTGCACAAAGCACGAGACACACGGTGCTCAGCTAGAGATGAAGGACCATCGTTCTATGACACTAGTTTGCCTGCAGTCAGATTAGCACACAGAACACATTGTCACAATGAATGTCAAGAGGAACCTAAGCGGGGGGGGGGGGGGGGGG
>JACXGK010000628.1:0-47538 GCA_016801125.1 Novumbra hubbsi
CCGAACGAAGAGACAAGACACACGAGGGATTAAATGCACAGGTAATGAGGGCCAGCTGTGGGGAATCAGGGAGGGATGCGTTCACAGGACATGGGGAACAGGACAAACATGGACGATGGTGCCTAGAAGGCCGGCGACGTCGAACGCCGGGGGGCTACGCGGACAGGGGAGTGGCCGCCAGGAGGCGGAGACGTGACAGTTTCTGACTAAATCCCTGGTCAAACTAGTTAACTAGATATGAAAATGGCACCACCTGGGACTTCAACCATGCCACAGAAGGAATTACAAACAGGTCAGGCCCGTAATTAGCTCGGAAACTAACTCGGGCCCAAAAAAAAACACTTGCAAAGAAATAAGATATTGGCATTCCAGCCAATGCAAAAGCAATATAGTTCCATATTATAAACATTGACAAAATCTACTCAAGATTTAGACACACAGAACTGGCAATGTGGGAATTTAGAAAATCCATGTCAATTTGGTCTGCGTATGTTTATTTTATCTTATCCATGTGCATCTAATTTCTTCTCACTCTCTCTTTGTCTGTTCATTTCTTTTTTTCAATTTTAAAGGGATCCCAATATTCATGGGAATCATGTTCAATTTTCAAAGAAAATCATAAAAAAAAAACAACAACAACATCCATCTCATTTCAAAAGGATAAAGGCATTTACAAAGGTTATATTTAGTATCATGTACACAGTTTAAAAAATATGCAAATAGGTACAAGGAAGAATGCCTAGAGAAAATAAATAAAGACATAGAGGTCTATCATTTTTATCATAGGTACAACTGTGAGAGACGGAATCTAAAACAAAAATCCACAAAATCACATTATATGATTTTTAAGTAATTAATTTGCATTTCATTGCATGACATAAGTATTTGATACATCAGAAAAGCAGAACTTAAATATTTGGTACAGAAACCTTTGTTTGCAATTACAGAGATCATATGTTTCCTGTAGTTCTTGACCAGGTTTACACACACTGCAGCAGGGATTTTGGCCCACTCCTCCATACAGACCTTCTCCAGATCCTTCAGGTTCCGGGGCGGTCGCTGGGCAATACAGACTTTTAGCTCCCTCCAAAGATTTTCTATTGGTTTCAGGTCTGGAGACTGGCTAGGCCACTCCAGGACCTTGAGAAGCTTCAAACGGAGCCACTCCTTAGTTGCTCTGGCTGTGTGTTTTGGGTCGTTGTCATGCTGGAAGACCCAGCCACGACCCATCTTCAATGCTCTTACTGAGGGAAGGAGGTTGTTGGCCAAGATCTCGCTCCCCAATTAGAGACAACAGACAACAGCTGTCTCCAACTGGGGAGCCCAAACATCACCATAGATATGCCTAGAGGCACCTCTATGTGGCATGCCCTGGCTGTGAGTCCCGGGCACACAAAGATGGCCAGGGGCCCCCAGCCAGGACGTGACAGAGCCCCCCCCAAGGCGCGGGTCCCTGACCGCAAGACCAGGAGAAACCAACACGGGAGGGAGGGTGGGACAACAGCGTGTGTCCGGCGGAGCGACTGTGGTTGGTACCAGTGGCCCTGCAACAAGGCAGAGTGGTCTGTCAGGTGGCTCTGCCCACTGAGCAGGGCAGGGCACCGTGGTCGTGTTAGGTGGCTTTTCATCTCTCCAACCCCAGTGGTTGGAGTGGCCACCCGTCGATGCTCTCGGGAGGCGGAGGCGGTAGCTCCTCATCCTCCTACCCCTCCGTGGTTGGTAGGAGGGCCCCCCCGCCGAGGCACTTCGGAGGTGGAGGCGGAGGTGGTAGCTCCTCATCCTCCCACCCCTCCGAGGGTTGTAGAATGGGTGCTATCAAGGAGGCTGGCACCAGAACCCTGGTGCAGGGAGCCTTCCCATCACGGCCCTCTGACTGAGGTCCCCTCCGAGGAACCCCTATAGCCCCCCCCAAAAAAGTTTATTTGAGTCAGCCCCTGGGTGGCTCCAGGTGCTGGGACAGTGGCAGACAGTGGAACAGGTGCTGGGGCAGTGGTAGTGGCAGACCGTGGAGCAGGTGCAGGGACGGTGGCAGACTGCGGAGCAGGTGCTGGGGCAGTGGCAAACCGTGGAGCAGGTGCAGGGACGGTGGCAGACTGACGACCCGGTCCCAGGCCGGGGTGCCTGGCGAGTCTGCTTCCCCACCAGGGAGACTGACGGGGAAGGGTGCCTGGAGCATTCCAGGCTTGACCCCACTGTGTCCTATGTTGGTTGATTTTTCTGTCACGTGGTAGCCTGGAGACGGGAACCATGTGCAGTCTTAGTAAAATCCATTATTTATGGAAACTTCACTTGTATAAGGAAAGCAAGAAAGGCTTCACTGGCCGGAACAGAGGCATAGAGCACAAACAATAATCCACACTGAGTGGGCAAAAACATGGACCTTAAGTAGGCACCCCAATTAGAGACAACAGACAACAGCTGTCTACAACTGGGGAGCCCAAACATCACCATAGATATGCCTAGAGGCCCCTCTATGTGGCATGCCCTGGCTGTGAGCCCCGGGCACACAAAGATGGCCAGGGGCCCCCATCCAGGATGTGACAGGATTTTTGTTTTAGATTCCATCTCTCACAGTTGAAGTGTACCTATGATAAAAATAGAGATACAGACCTCTACATGCCTTGTAAGTAGGAAAACCTGCAAAATTGGCAGTGTATCAAAAACGTACCCAATGTAGGCCAGTTTCTAATGTTATTTGTGCCCCATTGGTTATACTTTTCTCAATGCAACTGGTCAAAAAATAAGGATGTTGTGATTGCCCATATGTTTTTTCCTTATAGATATGATTTATTTTCCGAAAATGTTTTAATACAATTTTTGGGGGGAGTTGTATGATTTGTGTGTTTTTACACTTCTGAGCTAAAACATTATGACCACTCACAGGTGAAGTGAATAACGTTGCTAATCTCCTAACAAGGGCACATGTCAAGGTTTGGGTAGATTAAATGTGATTGTAGTCAACAACATGCAGAACGCAGGACAAGAAAAAACGTGAACTACTTTGACTAAGGCCAAATTGTTATGGCCTGACAACTGTGTCAGAGCATCTTTGAAACAGTAAGGTCATGTGGAGTGGTGCCGGTCAGCAGTGGTAAGTACCAACCAACAGTGGTCTGTGGAGGAAGAAACCACCAACCAGCAACAGGGTATTGGACGCCCAAGGCTCATCAATGCATGAGGTCAATGAAAGCTATCCAGTCTGGTACTAACCAACAGAAGGTCTACTGTGGCACAGAGAATTTTTATGGTTACAGGAGAAATGTGTACACACAGTGTATCGCAACCTGCTGCTGTCCTGTCCACTGTCAAAAGCTCTTTTAATGGTCACATAATTATTGGAACTGATCAATTGGAATTGATCACAATTCCCATTGAGCATCTTTGTGTTGTGCTGGTCCAACAAGTCTAGTTCCAAAGCGTCTCCACTTTGCATTGTACAGGACTTGAAGGATCTGCTGCTAATGTTTCTGTGCCAGTCAACACTGGACACCTTCAGTGGTCTTGTAGAATCCATCCCTCTATGGGATTGCACTGTTTGTCGGCACGCAGATGACCAACAGCATATTAGGCAGGTGGTCATAATGGTTTGCCAGTGTACATTTGGTTTTAGGTGAGGAAGCGCAGCTCTAATCCAAACCTTATTTTCTGGCAATATGCACATACCATGTCTTCTGAAAAGTGCCAGGTCTGTTTAAGGAGGCCTTGCTTGATAGCTGAGTCGCTACAGCAAAAGTTTTAAGAATGACAAAAGTATTGGTTTACACAAAGTAAGAGACAAGTTCTCAATAGGATTTAGGTCTGGGTAGTTTCCTGGTTATGGACCCAAAATGTTTTGCTCCCCGAGCCACTTAGTTATCACTTTTGCCTTATGGCAAGGTGCTCATGCCGGAAAAGGCATTGTTTGTCACCAAGCTTTTCTTGGGCAATTGGGAAAAGTTGCTCTTAGAGGATGTTATGGTACCATTCTTTATTTATGGCTGTGTTCTTAGGCAAAATTGTGAGTGAGCCCACTCCCTTGGCTAAAAAGCGACCCCACACATGAATGGTCTCAGGAAGCTTTACTGTTTACTGACATAGGACTGATGGTAGCGCTCACCTTTTCTTCTCCAGACAAGCGTTCCCGGATGCCCCAAACAATCTTAAAGGGGATTCATCACAGAAAATGACTTCAGACCAATCCTTCTCAATGCCCTTCCTGACACCAGGCTATCCTTCAAAAGGTTTCGCCTCACCGTGTGTGCAGATGTTCTCACACTTTGCCTGCTGCCATTCCTGAGCAAGCTCTGCACAGGTGGTGCCCCGATCCCGCAGCTGAATCAACTTTAGGAGATTGTCCTGGCGCTTGCTGGACTTTCTTGGGTGTCCTGAAGCCTACTTCACAACATTTGAACCTCTCCTTGATGATCCGATAAATGGTAGATTTAGGTGCAATCTTACTAGCAGCAATATTCTTGTCTGTGAAGCCCTTTTTGTGCAACGCAGTAGTGCCTGCACAAGGACGTTTCCTTGCAGGTAATCATGGTGAACAGAGGAGAAACAATTTCAAGCCCACCCTCCT
This sequence comes from Novumbra hubbsi, assembly GCA_016801125.1. Classification (NCBI taxonomy): domain Eukaryota; kingdom Metazoa; phylum Chordata; class Actinopteri; order Esociformes; family Umbridae; genus Novumbra; species Novumbra hubbsi. The sequence continues at coordinate 4,559 of JACXGK010000628.1, forward strand.
TTTAAAACGTCTAGTCTGTTATTCTAACTCGCTGGAGTAATCTCCAGCCTTGTCCTCATCAACACTCTTACCTGTGTTAACAAGTGGATCACTGACATGATGTCAGCTGGTCCTTTTGTAGCAGGGCTGAAATGAAGTGGTATTTTATTTTATTTGGGGATTAAGCTCATTTTCATGCCAAAGAGGGATTTTGCAATTCATTGCAAATCATCTGATAATTCTTCATGAAATTCTGGAATATATGCAAATTGTCATCATAAAAACTGACGCAGCAGACTTTATGATGTGAACATTTATATGTGTTATTCTCAAATCTGTTGGCCACAGCTGTACACACGTTTTTCTTATTTTTTGTCTGTCAGAGTTCAGGTATTTAACCAATGAGTACTTAGGGCAAGGGAGCTTTCCAATTGTCTTATTTTTTGCAGATTCTTTCAGTTGTGTGAAGATATTAGTTAAACTAGATTTGTCTTTTTTCCTCTTGGTTTTACTCTCCTTTTTTCCTCTGTCTTTCTAACTTGACTGTTGTCCTGAAGGCGTCTCAACAACATCATTACAACACTTTTCCCCAAAGGCTCTCGCAGTGTTGTGCCTAGAGACATGCCTCTCAACATCTTTGTCAAAATTATCCAGTTCATTGCACAGGTAAAGTTAAAAAACATTTGTATATAAAGACCCAATTAATTGTATATTCATCTTTTTGTCTACATTGACATTTTTGTGGTCATCTATTGCATGTAATTACTTGTTCTTGAAGCTTGCACAATAAATAGCATCAAAGACAATAGTAACAAAACAGCAATATTCTAAATGTGTTTCTTAACCCTCTACTACCCCTACAGGAACGACTGGACTTTGCTATGAAAGAGATCATATTTGACCTCCTATGTGTTGGAAAACCAGCTAAAGCCTTTAGTCTTAACCCAGAGGTAGAGTTAACAGTTGGTTTTGATTTAATGAATTATTTGTGTTGAATATTACTACACTTTAGTAATCATTTTCAAAATGCAATTCATGTACTTAGTAAATATTGCAAGACCAGAACATTCCGGGGTGTTTTCTTTATTCAGAGAATGAACATTGGCCTGAGAGCATTCCTGGTCATTGCTGATAAGCTGCAGCAGAAAGATGGGGAGCCACCTATGCCTAACACTGGAGCCACGCTGCCCTCGGGCAACACACTCAGGGTGAAGAAGACTTACGTGAGCAAAACACTGACAGATGATGAAGCCAATTCCATAGGTGGGTCACTGGGTGGTCTTGCTAATGTGTCTAATATGTTGTGGAGGAATGGTGGTTGGTTAACTGGATGAATTATGTTGGTGGAATAGATGGATGTTGGTTGGCTGGTTGAATGAATGGCTAGATAGTTAGATATATGTGGTGGTTGGTTGGATGAATTGATATACTGTTCGATCGCTAGGTGGCTGGTTTCAAGGATGCATTAAGTACTATTATTTATGTTCTACAATAAACAAGAATCTATGCCCCAATACGAATGCAGTACTTTGTTGAACTTAATGTGTCTGGCCCCTCTACCCCCTTTACGCTGTGCTGTAGGAATGTCGCTGTACTACTCCCAGGTGAGGAAGGCCATAGACAACATCCTAAGACAATTAGACAAGGAGGTTGGCCGATGCTTGATGTTGACCAACATTCAGATTCTCAACAAAGAGCCAGAGGACTTGATCACGTACGTTTTCTGCTCTTTCAAATTCCAGTAATATTCCTTTTAATGTATGGGAACTCTCAATGGTATTTGCCATTCTGAGAATACCTGCTTCCTGGATAGGTCCAAATGTCAGGGAAAGTTTTATCTTGTTTGTCAGTATTTTGTCATTATTGTTGGCCTATTACCATGCATGTCTGTAGACCTGACATTGATGCTGTTTCACTTTGCTGTCAGAGGAGAGAGGAAGCCAAAAATCGACTTGTTTCGGGCATGTGTGGCAGCAATCCCTCGCATCCTGCCAGACGGCATGTCAAAGCCTGAACTAATAGACCTGCTGTCTCGGTGAGTTTATTTGTGTGCATGTGTGTGTCATATTATGTCCTGGAAACTTCCTGTAATAAACGGGGCAACCCATCAGGTTTCCCATTGGTAAAATGATCTTACCAGATACAATGCTGTTGCTTGGTATTTGAAGACGGCATTCAGGTAATTTGGTGTTATTTATCACGCTAATGCCGCTTAGAACCAGAAATCTTTCAAGTGGAAACAGGGAACGTTTTCTGTTCATAGGTAAAGATGTTGACCTGTGAAGAGCTCTAATCTGTTAATTAATTTGCACAAATTACTGCCTCAGTGCGACGTGGCATCGAGACAATCAGCCTGTGGCACTGCTGAGGTGTCATTGAATCCCAGGTTGTTTTGATAGCCTTCAGCTTGTGTTGTTGGGTCTGGTGTATCTAATTTTCCTCAGGTCAGGCGAGCTGGCTCCCCAATCAAGCACTGTAAAAAAATGGCAGCAAACCAGTTAACAGTCATTTTGACACTGTGGGCAGGTGCCAAGTCCTGCTGGAAGAGAAAATCCACATCTCAGTGAAGCTTGTCTGCAGAATTTTCTGGTAGATTGCTGCATTGACTTGCAGCAGATGACATGGCAGCCCAAATCATCACTGACTGTGGAAACCTCACACTGCACTTCAAGCAACTTTAATTTTGTGCCTGTTCAGAATCAGAATCTTCTTTATTGTCTAGTTGGTTGACTTATCAAAGGAATGTGCTATGGTGTATTGGTGCATGGTGGTAAAAACACACAGTAAGTAGATGAAAGCACAGTAAGTAACAAATAAAAAATGCAGAAGAATGCAAATTGTCTTTCAGTATTTTCCGATTACTTGCTGCATTCATCTTGCCATCAATTTTCACAAGATTCCATGTGCCTTTAGGGCTCACACACCCCCAAAACGGCCATGCTTCACAGTGGGGGATGGTATTCTTTTCACTATAGGCCTTGTTGACCTTGTAAAGCTTGTCACTCCAAATGACAGTGTGCCAGAAGCTGCGAGGCATGTCGGGCATATTGTAACCAGGCTTTTTTGTGGCATTGGCGCAGTATATGCTTCTTTCTGGCAACTCGACCATGAAGCTCATTTTTTTTGAGTATCGTCGTATTGTGCTCTATTACCAGAGCAGCCTGTATTTCTCCTGAGGTTACCTGTGGGTTTTTCTTTGTATCCTAAACAATTCTTCTGGCAGTTGTGGCTGAAATATTTCTTGGTCTACCTGACCTTGGCTTGGTATCAAGACTGACTGGTATTTCCAAGGCTTTGGATATATTTTTATATCCTTTTCCATCGTTATAAATTTCCATTACCTTGCTACGCCAGTCTTTTGACAGTTCTTTTCTGCTCCCCATGTCTCAGTATCTAGCCTGCTCAGTGCATCCACGTGACAGCTAACAAACTCATTGACTATTTATACACGGACACTAATTTAAATTTAAAAAGCCGTTGGTGTGAGAAATTAAAATGTAATTGCCATTTTAACCTGTGTGAAGCGAAAGGACTACTTTGCAATGATGACTGAGGAGTCACACACGGTGATGGGGGCGGATGGGGCAGTGTCCTTCCCTAAAATCCATACCATCTCCATTGTTTTTAGAGCATTGAGTTCCAGATTGTTCAGCCTGCACTAATTTACCAGGTGGTCAAACTCCCACCTACAGGCGGACTCATCCTCACTAGAGATGAGCCCAATGAGGGTGGTGTCATCAGCAAACTTCAGGAGCTTGACAGATTGATGACTAAAGGTGCCGCTGTTGGTGTACAGGGAGAAGAGCAGAAAGAAAATGACCCAGCCTTGAGGGGATCCGGTGCCGATGGACCGGGGGTCAGAGACATGTTTTCCAAGCTTCTCGCACTGCCTCCTGTCTGACAGGAAGTCTGTGATCAGCCTGCAGGGGGATTCATGGACCTGCAGCTGGGAGAGCTTGTCCTGCATCAGAGCTGGAATGATGGTATTGAAAGCAGAGCTGAAGTTCACAAACAAGACCCTGGCATAGGTTCCTGTGGAGTCCAGGTGCTGGAGGATGAAATGGAGGGCCATGTTAACTGCATTGTCTACTGACCGGTCGGTGCTGGCTTTGAAGTGGGACAGCACAATGGTGCTCAAATGACTACTGAGGTGGGCTGGAGCTGGGGGATGGAGTCACAGGGGATGGCGTCAGGACTGTCCCATTGTCTTTCAAAGCGACAGTAGAACTCATTCATGTCGTTTTTTTCACCTCCGTGCTAAACCTGTTCTTTGACTCTTTAAATCTGTTCTTATCCCTACTCCTGAACGCTTCCTGCTTTTCCATCCTTAGATGTCTAATTTTAGCTGTGAACCAGTGTTTGCATTGTTATAACTCACCCTGATGTGTAATGGTATACAGCAGTTCTCACAGAAGCTGATGTATGATGTCACAGCCTCATCCAGACTCTTGGTATCAGTCCTGAAATCATCTTAGTCAGTACAGTCTACAGGCTGTTGCACAGCGAACGCACATTGGAAAGAATTGTTCCAGGTAATGATGTGCGATGTCCACGTTTGCGGAGACACACAAGTGCACTGGCATGTTTCCTTCACCTCCGCCGTTTAACTGAATGAACAAAGGAGAGGGCACTTTTTACTACAATGTCCAATAATTCCACTGATGTTAGTAAAAACTTTGGGAATAAATCTGCTGGAGTTGTTCCCCTGATGTTTATGAGGTCATCTCTGGTGAATGAGCTCCGGGTATTGCAGCAAAACACTGAGTTTACAAACAAATCAAGACAAAACAACGCTCACCAACACACAGAAGATTCCACCCTGCACGTCACCATCAATTGTCACTCTTCCTCCAGACTCTGAGACCTCAATTTCCAAATCAAATGCAACATTTACTTTAATCTGAAGAGAGGACTATAGACTACTAAACAATGGTCAAATTATTTTTGTCCATCAACTATGTAGAACAGTTCTGACTTTGTCTCTGGAGTGGCATGAAACAAGGAATGCAACTATAGCTAATTTCCTGGACATGTCTGTGAAGCAATGACCTTCTGTGGTTTACCTTCCTTGTGAAGGGTGTCAATTAATTTCTTCTGGACAACTGTCAAGTGAGCAGTCTTCCCCATGATTGTGATGGTGTGTAGTGAACAAGACTGAGATATTAAAGGCTCAGGGAGGTAATAAGCTGATTAGAGCTCTTCTCAGGTTGACATTTTTGTATTGTAAATGTTTAAATCTAATATTTTGAGATACTGGATTTTGGATTTCCATGAGCTGTAATCCGTAAATCATCCAGATTGAAAACAAAGGCTTGAAAAGCAGTTAGTTAGTAATAGTTTAAAGTTATTCCTGTTGGTGAGTAGGGAGTGTGTTTATTGATAATTTGCTTCTGTGTGTGTGTGTGTGTGCCGATAAACATTTTCTTCCAGGTTAACCATTCACATGGATGACGAATTACGCCTCATAGCCCAGAACTCCCTCCAGACTTTACTTGTGGACTTCCCTGAATGGCGTGCTGAGGTCTTATTTGGCTTTACCAACTTCTTGTTGCGGGAGGTTCAGGACAACCACCAGGTACAGCATGCTCCAGGTTAATGTTTGTACACATCAAGAATACACTATATGTCCAAAAGTATGTGGACTCCCAACCATCATGTGAGCTAATTGGACATCCCATTCCAAAACCATGGCAATATGGAGTTGCCATATTTAAGGTTGTCTTATCTTTGAAATTTACAAAAATGTAATCCTAATTAACTTTTTCTGGATAGGAAAGTGAGGAAAATAGAGTTTGAGAAGTCTACAGTAATAAGCTTACTTTTGCATAGACTTGTATAATACTCGATATACCGGAACATTGCTTTGTAGCTGAAGTCTGTGACAAGCCATATGTAATGCACTACATCAGTGGTCACCAAACTTTTGAAGCACAAGATCACTTTTTCATGAAAGATTTAAGATGAGATCTACCATCGCAAGAAACAGCTAAAATGTATCTAACTAAGTAAACATGAGTGAGACTCAGAAAAAAATATCCAAGAACACATTCTTTCAGAAACAGGAAAATAAATATTCTGAAAATTGCTCTGTACCTCTGTGCACCGCATCAACAAATTGTTGTTATTATTGTTTATTATTATTCCCAAATAAGCCAGAACCACTTCCCTATCACAGTCCACTCTAAAGTATGTAGCAGGCATTTTACCAATGACCAGATAGTTGAACCCAAAACAGGCAAGCCTTACCAGTGTGATTTGAGTGGAACAATTTCAACATCCAACCACCAAGGCCCAGTGTGTGGGAAAGGAGAGAGAGACCTGCCAAGATTCCATGGAGTGTGATGATAGCCTGGATCTTGACTACTGTGCTTTCCCTGAACCAGCTTCATTGAACATGTCTTTCTTTTTAGGAGAATGAGTACCTCAAAAAACGAAGTAGAGGATTTAAGGAAAGAGCTCCAGGAGTTGCGAGTACAGCGTGCCTTTGGTTTACAAAGATTTGCTTGCTCAGACGAGGACATAACACTGACAATAACAATAGTTGTAATGATAACAAAAATCTTGAAACTGATGTGCAATCTTTACATAATTAACAAAACAGTGGACTAGCTAGAAATCTTAACTAACATTAGTGAAACTCGATTAATACTAGTTTATCAAATCTCATTCTGTGGCAGTTGGCTAGCAAATGTCTAACACTATTTTGCAAATGTTTATTTATGATGGTGCATACATCTTAAATCCTTTCTCCAACTTGCTAGCTGGAGCCTTGCAAATTATCTTGCAAATACAATTGTTCATATTCATTTTAGGCAACTTGTGTAAACACCTTGAATAAAAGAACGCCATTACTTTCAATACCGGCGCGGCACAACCGGACATACAGGAGCAGTATTGAGGAGAATGTGGAAAGAGTTGTGCGTAAAGCCCATTCCGCACGTGGTTTGAAACTAGCTCCTGATTGGCATTAATTTATTTTCACAGAACACATAGAGATTAAAATGAAATCACCTGAAATGTGTTTATTTTTTATAATACGATTGGTAAACTCGTAAAAATGCCTTGAAGATCGACCAATCACCATCGACTGACCACTGCACTACATGAATGCTTTCTACTGATACATTTGAATTAGCCGGACACAGCTGAATAACAAGAAGTATCTTCCACAAACGCACAGAAGATCTATTTCTATCAGCAAATTAGTTCATCACACTGTCTCATGGGCACATGACAACTTGGGTGTGGAAGTTGCAAAACTGTCCCAAAGTCTAGGAACGTGATACTACTCAGTACATACTACTTCATACTACTTCATACAATTGGTTTATTGTACATTTGTTGCATGGATTGTTGAATGGATGGTTAATGTATTCAGGGAAATCTGGATAGCTTGATGTCTTCATTATATATTGATTTATTGTAGGCCTTACTTGACACATCTCTCAGACTGCTGCTTCAGCTGTTGACCCAGTGGAGACTGGCTCTATCAGCCCTAGTAAAAGGCTGCAACACAGCCAAGTTACGCCCTGCAGAGGTACAGTGCACAAACAAGTCTTTGTAAGAGGAGTGGAGTTATTGGCTGGGATATGCACAACTTCATTTAATATGTCTGTATTTTTTACATATGTCTTTGGTTTCTGTAAAAAGGCATGTCAAGTCTTGCTGTTGTGTTAATTTTTTTATAATGTTGATTTTCTAATCTATCCTTTTTTACTAGCTTCTGCAGTTGGGCTCCAGCCATCGTGTGCTGCATGCTGTTGAGGGGCTGGCCTTGCTGCTGCTCTGCTCCTGTCAGCTCACCACACGCAAACTGTCCGTGGCTATCCTCCGAGAGATTCGTTGCCTTTTTCTTGTCATTGGACTAGCTGAGGTAAGATTGGTGGACATTCAGGGAGGGAGGGTACGTGTTTTAGAGTTTGGGGAAGAAAAAGTTTTGAGTAAAAGATAGATAAGTAAATGATTGTTTTTCCTCCAAGAACATCTTTGCAAGCCATTTTGTATCACAATCTGGCCAAAGAAGTAGGGATATATCTAGAAGGCAAGACTGCCTTTCTCACATCTGCCCATCCACACCTAGGAGGTTTTGAAGCAACTGTAGGGGTGACACAATGGCCACTAAGCCCTTTTTTGTGCAAGCAGAGAAACTTGAACCCTCTGCCACCTGTACCAATGTATGGCTTTAATGTAGGATCTAGAAACGTATGGTTATCTAGATGCCACAGTATTCCCAGTAAAGCTGATGAACATGAAAAGTAACCAGTACATCGTGTCTAGATTGTGATTGCTGAGTATTGGGACAGAGTTGGTTAAACATGACTGTACTGTTTCTCCTTACAGGATGAGGAAAAACCCATGATTGACGTCATGGACCAGTTAATTCCGGTGGTTCTGGACAGCTTTGTCCACATCACAGTGTCAGACACGGTGAGGGGCTCTCTCTGTTCCTCTCTCTGGTTTCAACAAGTATGTGTTTGTGTGTAGAGTATGTGCTTGAACGGTTGGGTGATGGAATATGAAAGAAGATATTGAAGGCCTTGGTATGTACAGACACAGTGTAGCTTCTGTGTACGTTATAAGGAATAACATTTAATATTTTCCTGGGTTGGTTTCCCAAAGTTCTCAATTCAGATTTCACTTTAGATTGTGTTTGTAGAAACAGATCAATTAAAACACAAACTCCCATTCAAGTCAATGATTAATTTTTTTTGTTTATTCTATTCCTATGTATTTAATTGTCTTTGAGAAAGAAAAAAAACATGTCCCAGACAGTGAATTAGAAGCATGTTATCATTGTTGTTACCGCAGCCTACATTCCACCTGAGGATAATGCTAAGCTAGCGATGAAAGAACGTCAGGCTGCCATTAGCAAACAACAAACGACATACCCCGATGCCGCTATGATTGTTGCTGGGAATTTTAACCACTCCTGCTTGAAAACAGAGACAATACACCAGCTTCAAATTCCTGGTTGTCCACATCTCCGAGGACCTCTCCTGGTCCCCCAACACCTCAACCCTTGTCAAAAAGGTGCAAACGCACCTGTACATTTTAAGAAAGTAGAGAAGGCTTGCCTTTCTACCAACATCCTGGTCAACTTTTACCGCTGCACGGTCGAGAGCATCCTGACTAACTGCTACTGTTTGGTGCAACGGGTGTTCCGCGGCCAACCGGATGACCCTGCAGCGGTACCCTACACATCATTCTTGTCTATCTCCCCGCCATCACAAATGCTCTCTGCAGAGAGCGCGTGGTATTATCAGGGACCCCTCACACTCGAGCCACAAACTGTTTGCCCAGCCATCAGGCTAGCGGTACAGGTCTCTTCATTCCCACCATCAGGCTTAGGAACTACTTAGGAACAGTTTCTTCCCAGCTGCTGTTACCCTACTGAAAATTTGCCATTTTGACAATGCATAATGTTTGTACTTCCTACTGCATATTTACACTTTGACACCTCATTTGTCCCTTGCACTAACACATTCCGTTTGTACTGCCAATTGCATATTTGCACTTTGTTACATTGTTAAATTGCACATTACACACCTATGCCAATTGCACATCCATACACTGTGCTTCATTTCATTTTATAGGCTCATACAATGAAGCATTCTGTACATTGACACACTGCCCTGCACAACATATTTGCGCCGCTCTGTTTTGCACTTTTGGTTGGGTGCAAACTGCATTTCGTTGTGCTTTACTTGTACTGTTCAAGGACAATAAAATGTAATAAAATCTAATTCATGTCTGAACCACAGACTGCAATTAAGTGATTAACTTAGCTTTGTTATCTGTTAATGTTTGTATAAGACTGTAATACAGAAACTTCCAAACAATATCGTCTTAAATATGGAGCCATGCAGTTTGGCATTATCTTGCTGAAATAAGCTTGGCCTTCCCTGAAAAATACATTGTCTGGATGGCAGCAAAACTGTGTTCACGGTCAATGGTTTTTGGAAGTGTTCCTGAGCCCATGTAGTTATTTCCACTACAGTGTCTGTTTTCAATACAGTGCCATTTGAGGGCCCTAAGATGATGACAATCCATTATTGGTTTTCAGCCTTGTCCCTTGAGTACAGAGATTTGTCCAAATTCTCTGAATTGTTTAATGAACAGGGATATACATACTGTACATTTTAATTGTAAAAATGAGGTGGGTCTCAGTTTGATTCCAAAACGTTGTGATTCCAAAATGTCTTCCAAAACGTTCTCTGACTTTAGGTTTTGTAGAGTCAAAACTGCTTCCCCCCGAGTCCGAATCAGAGAATGTCCACACGCTCGAAGTCTTCCAAAATAAACACCTTTATTAGCAGATAATTATCCGGGGATCGTTCTCCACCGTACAGTAGACAAGATCTGAATTACTTTCACCTGGACCCAGCTTATGTACAGACCCTCCCACCCCTCAGTCATTGGATAGAATCCGTTGAGTGGGCTTCCTGGGTGGGCGTGTCCCTTTCTTGCAGACCCCATCTCTGATCGTGGGGCCATCTGGTGACCTCGGAGGCAGACGAAGAAGACAGTTGAAAGGGGGGGTGGCTGGCGCCAGGAGATCTCCCCGGAGATATCACCTAAATTGTGTTTACACTTCCCCTCCTGTATTCCCTGTCCACATCAGGGTCAGTCTGATAAGCCAACAGACAATAAACCTGGTCCCCCTGTCACTCCTTCGTTGCCCGGGCAGTGTGTTTGGGATCATTGTCATGCTGAAAGACCCAGCCACGTTTCATCTTCAATGCCCTAGCTGATGGAAGGAGGTTTTCACTCAAAATCTCACGATACATGGCCCCATTCATTCTGTCCTTTACACGGATCAGTCGTCCTGGTCCATTTGCAGAAAAACAGACCCAAAGCATGATGTTTCCACCACCATGCTTCACAGTAGGTATGGTTTTCTTTGGATACAACTCAGCATTCTTTGTCCTCCAAACACGACGAGTTCAGTTTTTACCAAAAAGTTATATTTTGGTTTCATCTGACCATATGACATTCTCCCAATCTTTTTCTGGATCATCCAAATGCTCTTTAGCGAACTTCAGACTGGCCTGGACATGTACTGGCTTCAGCAGGGGGACACGTCTGGCACTGCAGGATTTGAGTCCCTGGCGGCGTAGTGTGTTACTGATGGTAGGCTTTGTTACTTTGGTTCCAGCTCTCTAAAGGTCATTGACTAGGTCCCCCCATGTGGTTCTGGGATTTTTGCTCACCGTTCTTGTGATCATTTTGACCCCACGGGGTGAGATCTTGCGTGGAGCCCCGGATCGAGGGAGATTATCAGTGGTCTTGTATGTCTTCCATTTCCTAATAATTGCTCCCACAGTTGATTTCTTCACACCAAGCCGCTTAGCTATTGCAGATTCAGTCTTCCCAGCCTGGTGCAGGTCTACAATTTTGTTTCTGGGGTCCTTTGATAGCTCTTTGGTCTTGGCCATTGTGGAGTTTGGAGTGTGACTGTTTGAGGTTATGGACAGGTGTCTTTTATACTGATAACAAGTTCAAATAGGTGCCATTAATACAGGTAATGAGTGGAGGACAGAGGAGACTCTTAAAGGAGAAGTTACAGGTCTGTGAGAGCCAGAACTCTGGCTTGTTTGTAGGTGACCAAATACTTATTTTCCACCATAATTTGCAAATAAATTCATTAAGAATCCTACAATGTTATTTTCAGGATTTTTTTTTTCTCATTTTGTCTGTCATAGTTGAAGTGTACCTGTGATGAAAATGACAGGCATCTATCATCTTTTTCAGTGGGAGAACTTGCACAATTGGTGGCTGACTAAATACATTTTTACCCCACTGTATGTATCTGGCTGTGGTATTGCATGTACTAGAAAAGGTACAATTCAGAGGAAATTGTAAAGTGGGGTTGCTGTTGCTGCAGCTGTGTCCTGTGTCCAGCTGTGTACTGGCAGTAAATTAACACAGATTATCCCCCAGTATCCCCTCTTAGCTGGCCATCTCCTAAATACAAAAGCAAAGATGAGTCCAATTAGCTAGCTTGCTAAAAAAGACTGAATAGCCGGCCAAATGGTAGCAAAATAACTTCAGCCTTATAGAGTATATGCTTAGTCTAGCACACTAACAGCACAATGGAATACACAAGGCTTGGAGGGAGTAGTGAGGATGTTACACAACAAACTAGAGACCAGGAGGTGTTATTATATTAAGTTGTAAAAATATAAGTTTACTCATAAATGTAACATAGATATAAATGAATAACTGAAAATAAAATGAAATTTCTTTCAATTCTAACATATTACAATTTGTTTAACAGTCACCTGGGTGCACCCCTATTATTTTGTCGTTGTTGAACATCTCGAAATAAATCAAAATATGCAAGTACAACTTACTGATTTACACACATTCACACAACCACACAAGTGGGGTGATCAGATCCCACACACACAAAAAGAAAATAATTAAATGTTCATAAGCACTAGGTTTTCTTAACCGGGTCCTTGTCCAAAGAAACATCTAGATAGGCTTCATGGGTAGGCTCTCCTAATATATACACCTGACCTGTGCATAGGATGAAAAGGCCAACACTCAAATTTGATTCATGGATTAACTAAGTAACAGCAGAAAATAAGTAGGAAAGATTAAATTCGCTGTGAACTACAACAATGGTATCTTTAACTCATATGCATACAAATTGGTTACCACAAGAAGTGATTCATGAAATACAACTATCAAATAGCATTGACTGCAAGAAAACATCTTACTTCGTCACATATTGCCTAGTTCAGAGAGGAACCATGAAATGCCATCACACTTTACATGTAAGCAATATGCTACCGAATGTCTCATTGAGTCTTCATATTCATTATGGTTTTAGTAAACTATTGTTTAGTACAAATATTGTTTAGCACAAATATTGTTTTGCACAATTTTATTCATTATAACATTATATTTTCACTCTTGGAAAAGATTGCTAAGCTTCTATCTTTAACCAGTCCGGAGATTAGAATGAACATAGTCTCTGCACAACAACAATGCGATTTCTATATTTTTTTAAAGATATTTCTTAATTCTTCAGATAGTTATTCTAATGCTTCATTCAGTATAGGGAAATCAATCTAATGAGGCTTGCTAAAATTACGTATTTTAGCTTGCAACTTCCACTGACTATCTGTAATTCATGGGTGGGACATAACATTTTATGGAATCCTGACTGGCTATAACTAACATAACTATCCTTTTAGCTTTCACAGAACGTTTTCTTCATTATGTGACATGTGTTACACTTACCTTTGACAAAGTAAGTCTCATGCTCGAAGTCAGTGCCATTTCACTGTCACTCTATAAACAGTCCTGTAGCTAGCTAGCATTTCTTGCAAATTTCAGATCCGGCAGCCATTTGCATGGTCTCATTGTGGAAAGTTTGTTTACATAGGTTGCTAGGCAATTGACGTTCAGTGTGGTTAACTACTCTTAGGCCAGTGCAGCTATGTTTTTTGCCACAAAATCATAAATATTTCCTAAACCTTGCAAACAAAACCTTCCACAAAACAATATCAATCAGAAATCGGAAATGTGACACAAGTTTTGATAACTGTCATGTCTCCATAGTGTAAGAACTGTAGGAAGAGTTAGGGAGGCTATAATAATAAATAAATATATACAGTATCTCACAAAAGTGAGTACACCCCTCACATTTTTGTTAATATTTGATTACATCTTTTCATGTGACAACACTGAAGACATGACACTTTGCTACAATGTAAAGTAGTGAGTGTACAGCTTGTATAACAGTGTAAGTTTGCTGTCTCACAATAACTCAATAACCAGTGTTATAACTTAGTGTTACAAGGTCGCAGGTGTGTTAAATTTGGTGTAATCGCTTTCACACTCATACTGGTCACTGGAAGTTCAACATGGCATCTCATGGCAAATAAATCTCTGAGGTTCTGAAGAAAAGGGGTGTACTCAATTTTGTGAGATACTGTATATATACAGTGGGTGAAATAAATATTGAACACATCCCAATTTTTCTCAGTAAATATATTTTTCAAAGGTGCTATTGCAAGATTTCTGAGAGAGGAGTGAAAATAATAATCATAAGAGTTGTCCACGCGCCAAAGACCACCTGTGGAGAGCTTTAAAAAGACATGGAATAAGCAGGTACTGTTGTCTCAAAGAAAACAGAAAGTTATGCACTCCACCACCATGGCCTGTCTGCACGCTCACCACGCAAGAATACATTGCTGGAAAAAAAGCATGTTGAAGCTTGTTGAAATCATTTTTGTAAGTGATTTTGGTGTTAAATTTAATCTGATGCAGCAAATTTAGAAGCTGACTTGTCCAAATATGAAGGACCACAACAAAGTCCACCTTGATTGACCTAATTTGTACAAGTTCCCCTGACAAATATGTTGCATGTTTAATGAACAGGCTTTTTTTACAAGATGTATAATTTAGTGATATTGAATGTCACATCCTTAGTTAATCCAGAATTCATTCTGTAGCATCTTCAGTGTTTTTGTGGATAAGAATATTCCATTACAAACTTGAGTGTTAAAAGTAAGTCTAACCCTTGGTTTACGACAGAGCTTGCTAAAGTTATACATAATAGGGATGTGTAAAATTGGTTAGGAAAACAAAATCATACTATTTTTATAACAATTCAGATTGTTTGAGAAACCCAACCAAGTTCTGGAAAACTTTTAAATCTCTAAACTGTTGTGACTCTTTTTTACTCCTGCACAATCAGTCTCTGTCCCCATCACTGATACAAATGAGATATTTAATGTTTTCCATCACCATTTTATTGACCTTTCATTTAACAAGCTCATGTGTATGTTTCTTAAGAAACTTAAGTGTAAGATGGGTTTCTTCTATAAGAAGTAGATCTTGCTTTTCAATGGTGAACAGGAAAAAAATTGTTCAGTCAACTTTCATGCCTGTGCTTGACTATGGTGTTACAATATACCAAAGTGCATCTGACTCGACTCTGAAGTCACTTGATTCAGTTTGTTTGTTTACATTTTTTATTGTTCATTCTTTTATTCATGTTCATTTGTTCTACAGTTTTATCATGTGATAAAAAAAATGTGTCATGTGTTTTATTCCCGTTCATTGTTCATAAGTTCTAAATAGGTCCTAGGTCTCAATGTGTCTCCCTGGTTTAATGACAGTTAAATACATTCCAAGAAAAATACCTCAGTCAATAAAATGTGCATTACATTTGTGAACGAAAATGAAAATCAAATGTGTGAAAGTTGTTTATTTTAAAAGATGAAAGAATTGTGAATTTCACTTTCTGAACTGATTCAAACCCTATATCCTCCTGTCTCTCAAATCCAATTTTCTTTTTAGTCTACCCTCCAGTTGGGCCACCAGGTGGACCTTCAGTGGTTGGTGGAGTGGAACTCCCTGCTGGTCAACAGCCACTACGACATCCGTAGCCCTTCCCATGTGTGGATCTTTGCCCAGTCGGTCAAGGACCCCTGGGTGCTCTGTCTCTACAGGCTGCTGCGCCAGGACCATCTGCCCAAACACTGTCCCACCGCCCTCAGCTATGCCTGGCCCTATGCCTTCACACGCATGCAGCTGCTCATGCCACTTGTTGACCCCACGTGAGTGCTGACCAATTCTGTTTCCTGATAAAAATGTTGTTGTCCCTTTGGATGGAAATGACTGCTTTGCCGACGCTGTAGTCAGACCAATTCAAGTCCATGGTAAATTTGATTTATTGTATGGATTGAGTACAGCACAGGCTATGATATGTTAAAGTACATTGTGCAGACCTTTATTTTAATGCAAACCTTATTGGAAGCATGTTAAGAGAATCCATAAAAGTGGATAGTTTCTCTGAAATAGACTAATAACTATAATCAATCTGCATATATGAGTTTTATCTTGTTCTCCAGGACTCCAAGTATAATTTTGAAAAAACCTTCTCTAAAGGTTACATTATGTCTTTTGTTTAATTATTCCCATGGCTTACCCCAGTAACCCAGTGTACGCTAAAAAGACGTGCAGCCCATCTGGTGGTGCAGATGGTTACGTAACCCTGTGGCGAAACTATCTGATCCTGTGTTTTGGGGTGGCAAGGCCCAGCATCATGAGCCCTGGCCACCTGAGAGCCTCCACACCTGAGATAATGGCCACTACACCTGATGGTGGCATCAGCTACGACAACAAGGTAGATATCTATGATTCTTCAAGAAGCCATCCCTTCTTGCTAATCCCTTGGGCAGATCTTCTCAGATCCATCCCCATTGTCTCACACCCCTCCGGGCTCCAACTTACTTTTGAATACTGGTGGTGCAGGTTCCGTAAACTCATAAAAAT
The DNA here is from genome assembly GCA_016801125.1 of Novumbra hubbsi. NCBI lineage: Eukaryota > Metazoa > Chordata > Actinopteri > Esociformes > Umbridae > Novumbra > Novumbra hubbsi. The sequence continues at coordinate 20,834 of JACXGK010000628.1, forward strand.
ATAGAGCCTTGAGTTTAATGCATTTGATGTTACCTCATTATGACTTATTAAGATTATTTTCAATACAAGACCTGTACATTGTATATTGATGATTTTACAGTTTACAGTCATTAACATGCTGATCCTTTCCTAAAGCATCTAATTCATTTTCAATAAAAAAACTCTATATAGACCGGAAGTGTGAAACTTATACTACAGAGTGTCTGCATGTTTTTGCTCTCATCTTGACCTTGATTGATTAATTAGGTAACTAACTGGATAGTTTCTACTTTTACGTGGTTGTTTGGGTCTGAACTGGGAAAGAATTTATAGGAACATGCAAAAACCTGCAGTCACTTGGGTCTCCATGGAACCGGTTTGACACTCCTGATATAGACTAACTAGCTGTCCATAGGGACTAACACGCCACTGAAGTGAATTGCTCACCATAGAGACAAACTTCCTGTTGTAGTGACAATGTGTTATGATTTAAACTAATGTGTGGAAGATTTTATCGAGCGAGTGCCAGGTGAGTAGAAGTTTGATGTTCAATATGTTATGTGTTAACAAGATAGTTGGTAGGAGGTTTTGTGTGAAGGATAATGTATTGAGTGTGTGTAGCAGATTATCAAGACCCCCTCAGTTGCTTGGCTTTTGAAGCAGCTGGTCCCTCTGATGAGAGCAGATAGCATCGAGCTGACAGAGTCCTTGGTGCTGGGCTTTGGAAGCACCAACTCCCTGGTCTTCAGGTACAACTCACAAAAACAAACATGCACTCATAGACTTTTACAGTGTTGAAATTTTTTTGGGGACTAGAAAAAAATCGTATTATAATTTCAACCCTAAACTTAACCCTGATTAAACTGCAAATGGTTCCAATAAAGGCAAACATTTTAATATTTTACTATCCTTGTGGGGATAGCAATTATTTTGGTAGTGTAGGAGTAAGTGGCAACTAGTCAATGTATAATTTTTCTGGATTTTTTTTGTTGTTATTCTGTCTCTCACTGTTCAAATAAACCTACCATTACAATTATTGACTGATCATTTCTTTGTCAGTGGGCAAATGTACAAAATCAGCAGGAGATCAACTTATTGTTTCCTCCACTGTTGGTGTACAGATGCCCATTATTAGCAACCATCAGTGGTTCCAATGGCACATTGTGCTTGCTAATTCAAGTTTATAATTTAAAATAGGCTAATTGATGATTAGAAAATGTTAGCCAGGATTTTCATCCAAGAAATAATGTAGAAAACGATGGCAATATCTTGAGATGTATATGGTCTTAGGCGTATCTATGGCATCCCAATGTTCATTCTAGAGTTCTAACTGTTTTGTATGTTTAGGGAGCTGGTAGAGGAGCTGCATCCTTTAATGAAGGAGGCTTTGGAGAGAAGACCAGAGGTGGCTACGGACATGTGTCATGTGTCATATCATAATAAATCACTTTGATATTACACACACAATTTGTACTTTGCAAAACGTATTTAAAGTCATTGAGTGGGTGACACATCAAACATTAAAGGGGACTTTGAAGAAGTTCTTGTCAGAGGGATCCATCAATCTGTTTCTTATTAAACACCCTTGCCTCTCCTGTCTCAGAACAAGAAGCGTCGTGAACGGAGAGATCTACTGAGGCTGCAGCTTCTGAGGATATTTGAACTACTGGCTGATTCTAGCGTCATCAGTGATAGGTTAGACTCAAATTAATTAATTAATCAATTGCAAACACTCTTACTGAATTCAAACAACTCTAACTTCAGCATCTTGAGAGCAGCTGGGGGCTCTGAAAATAATACACACTCTGTCTACCCACTTTCTGACATTCTTTATGTCCTACACATGACCACACATGGACCAGTGTAAACAGAACATAATTGCCTCCATCCTGTCGCAGAGGTGAAAGCAACTACATTAAATGTCATTATTCTGTCTGACCGTCCGTTTGTTCATTTGTCTTTGTCTCTCCGATGTTCACAGCACCAACGGGGCTCTGGAGCGGGACACCTTAGCCCTGGGAGCACTGTTCCTGGAGTATGTAGACCTGACACGAATGTTACTGGAGGTAGAGAACGACAAGGAGCTGGAGATCCTCAAGGACATAAGAGCTCACTTCAGTGCCATGGTGGCCAACCTCATCCAGTGTGTTCCCGGTAAATTATTTTCTGGGTTGCCTTTGAGGCAGCGTCTTATTTTCTTTTTAGTGCACCATTTCCTGAACAGAGCCCTGGGGGTCTCCAATATCAATGTGTTTGTATTTTCAGCAGCTTATGAATGATGAATTGTAAAATCCCTGGTGGTACAGGCCCAGTGTACACAGAAAACACCAGACACTTGTCGTCAAATTTGAATTGGCCATGTCCCAAGGGACGCCATTGCTGAAATCACTGATTTCTTTTAGTGAAGGTAAAGACAGACAAGGACTCATTGGTAGTCAGACTTACTGCATGAAAAAGATATGAATGACCATAGATAACACAACCGTAAAAGACCGTGATCCATGACTCTGTGAAAACATGCTCTCCCTCACTCCGTTCTTATGTCTCGAGTTGTGCTGGGTTTGTAATGCCCACTCGACTTATTTAATGTCCAACTGTTTTTTTAAACAAGGCAAGGTAACAACAAGGTGTTGTCCCCCACTTTCCGTTTTACCAATATTACTAGCATACTCACTGATTTCAATCCATTTCATGGGGTATGTATTTCATTGTACATAGTGATGCTGACCACTGGCATACGCAGTAGCCTGGCGGGGCAAGCAATTATTTTTATGGATTTATTACATATATGCTTGTGCCAATCAACTTCATTTTGAAAATTATGGCTCTCAGCTGCTGTCCGAATTTGAAAACTGCTGTCCGGATTTGAAGCCATGCAGCAGCTGTTCATTGCAGTTGCTTACCCACATTTACATTTGTTTGCCCATACTGTTCTGGTAAGGGTGCTTACGGTAGTTACTGTACCTATGGTACAGTACTGGACTTATTTAGTTTTGCTCCCGCCTTCCCTCCCTGATCCTTCATCTCCTCCCGCTCTTTTCATCTATTGTCATTCTCTCCTAGTCCACCATCGACGCTTCCTGTTCCCACAGCAGAGCCTGAGGCATCACCTCTTCATTCTGTTCAGCCAATGGGCAGGCCCATTCAGTGTCATGTTCACGCCCCTTGATCGCTATAGTGAAAGGAACCACCAGATTACCAGATACCAGTACTGCGCCCTCAAGGTACATCAATTAATCAAATGTATTATTCATATAGCTTTCGCCTGTGTCATTATTGATTGATTGAGCCTGCTGTCTGATTAACAAATAAATGTAGTCATATTTTGTAGCAATTATTGTGGCCTTTATGCTATGTTCTTTGTTCCTTGTTAGATAGACTTTGGACTTGACTAAACAATGTCCCACACACAGAATAGCCAGGCTTTTTGATACAGTACATTTTATCCTGCTTTGTGAAGACTACAGTGGGAGAAGTTGGCAAAAAGATGTCAAGCCAACATATACAATGACAATGTTGCATACTGGTGAAACGCAACGCAGTATATGTTTTTTTAGTAACTACAACTGCTTACAAAAATGTTTCCCTGAAATCTTGATTATGTCATGAAGATTTTGCATTATCCAGATGTCACTATAATTCAGAGTTCATAATCGTTTTTTTAAAGATACATGCCCATTTTTATTTTAATGCCAACAACATGTTTTTAAAAAGTTTACCATTGTGTAGCATATTTTCTACATTTAACAATACCTCTGTAAGTGTTTGGGAACTGAGGAGACCATTTGCTGCAGTTTTGAATGTGAAATGTATTCCCATTCTTGCTTGATATAGGATTTCATCTGCTCAACAGTTTGGGTTCTCTTTTGTCATATTTTTTATTTCATAATGTGCCAAATGTTTGTAATGGGTGACTGGTCGGGACAGCAGGCAGGCCAGTTTAGCACCAAGGCTCTTTAACTACAGATCCATTCTGTTGTAATACATGTAGAAGGTCATTGTCTTGCTGGATAATCAAGGTCTTCACTGAAAAAGACATTGAAGGCAAGACTTGTATATTGTTCAGCATAAATGGTGCCTTCACAGATGTGCAAGTCATCCATGCTATGTGCACTACTGCACTTCCATACCTTCACATATGCTGGCTTTTGTGCTGACAAGCTGCATAGTCCCTCGCCTCTTCAGTCTGTAAGACGGAGCAGTTCTGGATCTTGTTTATATAGTTTCTTTGCATGGTAGAAATTTGACTAGTATTTGTGGATGCAGCAACAGACTGTGTTAAACTTTTTCAGTTTTTTGGCACCTGTCCCAACATTTTTGAAACAGGTTGCTGGCATTAAATTTGAAGTGGGCATATATTTTTCAAGAAACAATAAAATGTCTCAGTTTCAACATTTCATAACATTCCCTCAGCTGTATCCCTCCACCTCCGTAATTAAATGGAGATTATGGGGCCTAGTCTTGGGTCAAGTGTCACGGGTAGGCAGGACAAAAGGCGCAGTACGAGTAAAGGGAAACATTCAATACTGAAAAAAAAAAACGAACAAAGGGGAAGGCAAACCACGAACAGAGGCACAACACAAACTGGCACAAACTATTCATAGGGAAAATACGGTCTCAAATTGGAGGCAACACGATGCAGCTGCCTCTAATTGGGGATAACTTAAAAGTGAACATAAAGATGCCTATGGGTAGCTTTGTAGCCAGGCCCTGACTGTGACCCGAAGGTGCATAGAGATGCCTAGAGGCTCCCAGCCAGGACATGAAATCATTCTTGAATAACCTCTGGTGGAACCTAATATTATCCCACACAATGTTGTTCAGTATGAATGGCCTTATGTCTTACCACTTCGTCTTTTGACATAGCTGCACACATGGATATGTTTCTCCAACATTGATCTGACACATGGGCAGTTACTCAATAGCCAATGATACTGCGCCAACATTGTGTTGAGTTTTTGCCAGGTAGAAGTCTGCTTTACTTGTGGTTGTTGCGGAATAATTATTTTCCATTACTCAGGTTTGTGGGTTGTGTCTACTTAATTCTAATTTCTCAAATATATCTACTTTAATCCTAAATAGTGTATTACAAGCTTGTAGGTGATACACAGGCAACGTATACTCTTGTACAAGTTCCTTGGTATGACAATGACACACACAAAGCACCCCTTTTCTAGTCTTCTAACATCTGGTTCTAATCATACTGCTACTCGTCCTAGTAACATAGGACGGGGGCCAAATAACATAGGCTTGTGGCCGAATGTGGAACAAGGTATAACTGGCAAGAGTTCTGACTGGGTGGGGAACAAGGTGTAGCTGGAATTGGTCCAAAGTTCCTATTATCCACATGTTTCCCTAATTCATAGACACATGTATAACCTATGCACGAACCTACATATTTAACACATATTATAATTAACACATATTATAATTAACACATTCAGTAACACAAATGTATGCAAAAATATGATATATAGTTTTATACATCATTAACTGGGATTTTATATGCATAGATCCAATTATTGATCTACATGGTGATTAAACACAATGTGTGGTTTTGACCCTATCTGATTTACTCCTCTGCTTTGCTCTCTGACCTGTTCCATTTTGACATTTTGCCAGTGGTTACAACCAAGGAGAGCAATTGTCCTTCAGTTGACAGTATTGTATTGTACATAGGCAATACACTGGTCTTTTTCAGCTTGCACTTCTCACCAAGTTTGTTGGTTTGAATCCCTCTGATTTTACAATACAAAGCTATTGCTCAAAGTGAGTAAACAAAACTGTCACTCAGAAAGTTATTTAAATGTAAAATGCATAAATTGTGACATTAATAGCATTTTTCACTTTTAAGTCTTATTGAGGAATAAATATACATTGTTTTTTTATAGATGTTTTAGACATGGTATGTTTATTTGAAAAGAAAGTGCGGTTAGATTGACGGTAGAAAGTGTTTGCCAAAAGAACTGTGGACCACATTCAAAACCATGCTGCAATGGTAGATAATATTGTACCAGAGGCAGCGGCTTAGCTCCCTGAACCACCCTAAACCATCTGTCATTCCATATACATTTTCCAGTTCACCGCCTATGTGTTCCAGAACCTCTTATTAACCTCTTATTCGCATCAATACATTACCTTTGCTAAGGTTTCAAGTGCATTGATTTACTCAAAAGAGAAACGCGTGCTTGGGAAATTATCCAGAAATGATGCACTGTGATTTTAAGTTACCAAATGATGATATTGTCAGGGTTCCACCCTGACCCAACGCAGTTCTGGTCCTACTACCCCCTCTAGTGGCCTGTGGCTGCATCTCTCACTACTGTCACAAGCACCACTGTCACTAAGCACGCGCCCAACTACGCACACTTGTTCCTCATCTCTCATTAGCACCCCTATTTAAGTTCCTGTTCCTCACTCCCTGGTTGCCATTTCACACAAGGCCAAACGCTACGTCCCCACTACGTTTTTTGGCTCCTGCATTAATATGCTGTACTTTTGGCTTTCCAGCCTTTTTCTAGTATTCTCTGCTCACTTCACCTGAGCATTTTTTCCCTGCTCGTTTTCCAGAGCCCCCTCCAATTTACACAGCTCGTTGCATCCGAGCTCACCTACGCCTGCTCTCCACTTTAACATATCTCGTCGTGCGTTTGGATCCCCAACCACCCTCCGTTTCACCCAGCCCCTTACAGATTGAAATGGCCAACATGGATCCAGCACCAACCAACCCCATCCACCACGCGTTATCTCTCCAGGGTGCCACCATCAGTAGGCAGGAGGAGAGTCTTCTGCGTCCTTCGGCCACCCTGACCGACCTGGTGACCGCGCTTAGGAGCGGTCCACACCACCAGCAGGCAACCCCCGCGGGCGCTCCTCACTCACCCCATCCATCTGTGCCACCCTATTGGGAACCTCCTGTTGCTCCCCCCGAGCGCTTCACGGGGGAGCCAGGTCGAGTTCGGCCCTTCTTACTCCATTGCTCCCTTTTGTTCGAGCAACTGCCGCATTCCTACACCACTGACCGGGCTAGAATCGCGTACCTAGTCAGCGCCCTGTCAGCCGTGTGGCAGAGCAACAGTCCCCTCTGCTCCTTGTATAACACCTTCACGGAGGAGCTCTTGAAGGTGTTTGACCACCCGGAGGGAAGATGGGACGCTGGTGGACGTCTCCTTGCCCTGCCCCAAGGGTCCAACAGCGTTGCGGATTACGCAATCGATTTCCGAACCCTCGCGGCTGAGTGTGGGTGGAACGACGCAGCACTACAGGGAGCATTCTTAAACAGTCTCTCTGAGAAACTAAAGGACAAGCTGGCCTCTCGGGAGGAACCCAACACCCTCGATCTGCTCATTTCCCTGGCTCTTAGAGTCGATAACCGGCTCCGCGAGCAACGTCGGGAGAGGGGTTTTTCCGCTTGTCCTCGTTCCACATTGCCCTCGACTCCTGGGCCTGCGCCTACACCTCCTCACAATCCCGACCAGGAGCCCATGCAACTGGGACATGCGTGTCTTTCCAGATCCGAACGCGCACAACGCCTTACCAAGGGTGTATGCCTGTATTGTAGCCAACCGGGACATTCCATCTCCTCTTGCCCCCTCCTTTCAGGGAGGCGCACGGCCCCGCCGATCGTCGAGGAGCTATGGAAAGGTTGATTATGCACCGCAGCTAGTGGGACCGGTCTTGTGGTGACTCTCCACTGGGGTTCCAACTCTCATCCCTAGGGTTCTCATCGACTCAGGGGCCAATGGCAACTTCCTGGATAGAGCACCACTCTGCGCCACTCACCTCCCTCACCTCTGTCCAAATCCCCTTTCGCTGGTCACGGAACCTCGGTTTCCAGGAGCTCAAGCGTAGGTTTTCCTCCTCTCCCATCCGTTTATTGTTGAAGTGGATGCGTCAGATTGAGTGGGAGCAGTGCTTTCACAACGACCCCCGAGCGATCTAAAACTCCACCCTTGCGCGTTCTTCTTGTGGAAGCTTTCTCCTACTGAGAGGAACTATGACGTGGGGAACAAAGAGCTACTCGCGGTCAAGCTCGCTTTAGAGGAGTGGCGACATTGACTGGAGGGGGCTGACCTTCCCTTTATAGTCTGGACAGACCACTAGAACCTGGCCTACCTCCATTCTGCGAAACGCCTGAATTCCAGGCAGGCGCGCTGGGTGCTGTTCTTCGGGCGATTACATTTCGACCTTAGATATCGTCCGGGGTCTTGGAACACAAAACCGGACGCGCTCTCTAGGATCTATGCCTCACATGAGAAGGAAGAAGCTCCCGACACCATCCTTCCGCCCTCTTGTCTCCTAGCGGGCATCACTTGGGAGATATAAAACGTTATACGTCGTGACCAACAGCTGCAGCCAGACCCAGGGACTGGACCACCCAATCGGCTCTTCATCCCTGATTCGGTTCGCGCTGAGGTCCTGAAATGGACGCATTCCTGCCGCCTTACCTGCCATCCGGGGGTGAATCAGACCCTTGCCTTTTTACGGCAAAATTTTTGGTGGCCCAAGATGTCCCAGGACACCCGGGATTACATGGCTGCTTGCCCCGAGTGTGCACGGAGCAAGACGTCGACCCAGCCCCTCGCTGGTTTATTACATCCTTTTCCAGTCCCAGGTCGCCCCTGGTCGCACATAGCATTGGATTTCGTCACCGGTCTTCCTCCCTCCAACGACATGACCACCATTCTCACTATGGTCGACCGTTTTTACAAGATGGCACATTTCGTGGCCCTGTCCAAGCTTCCTTCTTCCCGGGAGATGGCTGACCTCCTGACCACATTCCCCGGGATGTGGTTTCAGACCGCGGACCTCAGTTCCAAGGTCTGGAAGGCTTTCTGCCGGGGTCTGGGAGCAATGGCCAGCCTGTCTTCCGGCTACCATCCACAATCCAACGGACAGACGGAACAAACCAATCAGAAACTGGAAGCTGCCCTGCGCACGGTCACTTCTGCCAACCCAACCTCTTGGAGCACCTACCTGCGGTGGGTGGAATTCGCCCATAATTCCCTGCTGAAGTCCTCCAGCCACCACTGTTTCCATCTCAGGAGGTTGACGTCGCTGTCCCGTTGGTCCAGGCACATCTCCATTGTTGTCGGAGGGTGTGGCGACTTGCCCGAGCGGCGCTATTGCGCGCGTCTGCCGCTTCCAAGCGCTTAGCCCACCGGCGCCGCGACCCTGCGCCCTCCTATACTCCTGGACAGAAGGTATGGCTACTGGCGAAATACTTGCCCCTCAAGGTTGACTCGCGTAAGATGGCTCCTCGCTATGTGGGTCCCTATGAGGTGGACACCCTCGTCAGTCCGTGCGCTGTTCAGCTGAAGCTTCCTCCCTCGGTGCATGTGCACCCCGTTTTCCATGTCTCCCAGTTAAAGCACTGTTATTTTGTCAGTGAGAGGTGACTTAAGTTGTGTTCAATAGTTGTGTTTAATAACCTGGTGGTATTCTGCCAGTGCTATTGTGGAAAGCATGTCATTTCTGTCAGCTCCCAGCATCAAAACATAACACCATCTGAGCTGATGAGCTAACCCCTTTTTAATATTATTCTTCGCTTCATGGATGGGTGAGTTTCCTTTATAACAGGACTGCAATTCGTCCCTATCTGTGTTTTCTTTCAAAAAGGTCATACACCCATTCAGAGTGGAAACTGTTATACTTAGTGCTAGTACCCCCACAGTGATGGAATGAAATATGTTATTAGGGATTAGGTGTCTTATGTCATTTAATGTTTTACTAGGGTCCTACTACGAGTGCCATGTCCTATACTCATACAAGAAAAAAAGTTCCCAAAAAACAGTCCTTCAGCTTCTACATTGAAAAAGAAACAATTTTGGGTTGAGGTAGATTCCAATGAAAGGTTATTGAAAGGTTTCACCAATCGCAAACTATATGTCACACTGTACTTCTTCTGAAGTGTCATGTATGTTCTTTCAGGCAATGTCTGCAGTGCTATGCTGTGGACCTGTGTTTGACAACGTTGGATTATCCCCAGATGGATACCTCTTTAAGTGGCTGGATAACATACTAGCATGCCAGGACCTACAAGTATGTGATATGACCAATCACACACGCACAAACATGCGTGCACACATGCTCACACATGCTTCCTGATAGTTTGCTTACAGTTTCATCATAGTAAAACCATTACCTCCTGCCAGCAGCTCTGTGTTGTGGGTGCAGGGAGGCCCTTAAACATTGTCTTCTGTCTCAGTGTAAATTAACCATGACTAGCTGGATTATGCACTAGTCCTTCTACATGGGTTTCTTCTCCTTCATATACGGCATATATACAAGTTGAACTTGTGAGCTTGTGTTTGAGGTTTACCGTTTAATATTCTGGTTTTCAGTGCTCTCTTGACAACTGTTGAAGCTCTTGTCAGCGTTACTGCAGAAACAGAGCTGGGATGGGCTAGTGTTTAAGTTCTTTAGCTTTGGAATGAACAGTAATATCTGGGCAGGTAGCCCAGAACAATTAATTTATCCTCCTGTGACATATTAGATATATATATATATATATATAATTGCTATGCTTTCAAACTAATTTCTATGCTTTTTAAAAAGGTAAACACATTTTAAACACGAGTTATTCATCTTCTTAAATGGATGTACTTGGAATCATGGAATCATATGTGTGTACTCAACCTTCATCTTATTGCACAGCAAAATCGGAAGCGATTTAGTTGAAGTCAGATAGGATCAGTCAAAGAAGTTGATGGTGAACACAAATACCACACACACTGATTTTAAATATAATACCCTGACTGACCACCTGTCATTGACCCCAAGGTGCACCAGCTAGGCTGTGAGGTAGTAATTCTGCTGCTGGAGTTGAATGCTGACCAGGTCAACTTGTTTAACTGGGCTGTCGACCGCTGCTTCACCGGCTCCTACCGGCTGGCCTCTGGCTGCTTCAAGGCCATCGCCACTGTCTGTGGAAGCAGGTAGGCACCAAAGACAACATTGGTTAGATCTTTATTTCATCGTCTGTAGCAGCAACTATAAAGTTATTAACCATTTTAAACACCATAAATATTATTTTGTTATTTTAGTTATCTGTATCAGTAATATAATGCATTTTAATGCATTCATTAATGCATTAATATAATGCATAATTTCATCATCATACTGTGAAGTGTTAACAAATATTATTCTTGATCATCTTTTACTTGCAGAAACTACCCATGTGACATTGTAACTTTGTTGAACTTGGTGCTCTTCAAGGCATCAGATACCAGCAGGGAAATGTACGAAATCTCAATGCAGCTAATGCAGGTGAGGACCAAAACCACTGGGTAATACTTTATTTGATGATCTAATAATGTATCTTACTGCAAAGCATTTTATGAAAATGAACTAGAAATACCTAAAAAAACATGAAGACATGAATAACAATATCATATGTTATATCACCATATTGTGATTAACGTTTATGAGGACAACTGGAACAACTGAAAAGTGTCATAAGGCCTGCTTTAAAAGGCCCAACAGTTTGAAATGTTGACAATGAGTTCTGTGTTGACTGAATTAAAATGGACTGTACCACAACTTCACTCCAACTCCACTGATAATGTCCTGCAAAAATAATATGAATTATTTTGCTTGATAATCAGATTCTGGAGGTGAAGCTATTTGTGTACTCCAAGAAGATAGCAGACCAGAAGTCCACCAATATCCTGTACGGGACCCATGGACCTCTGCCCCCCCTTTACAGTGTCTCTCTAACCCAGCTCTCACAGCAACTAGCTAGAATGTACCCGGAGCTCACGCTGCCTTTTTTCTCAGGTAAGCTGTGTGTGTGTGTGTGTGTGTGTGTCCGCTATGGAGACACTGTTTCCTGTTTTTTTTTCATGTGTGAAGTTTGTATTGTTAATAACTTTGTATTGTTGCGAGAACCAACATATTTTAGAAGGCATGCTGCTTAACACAGGGCAGTTACCAGCAATTAAATACACTACGTATTAGTTTTCTAACCCATAATGACCCCAGAGCATGTATGTATCAAGCTTTCTAAAGTAGTGCTGATCTACAAGCATTTTCTCCCTGTCCATGTTAAGGGAAAAGGAATTTGGGTATATACTTTGTATTTATTCATTTACAGTTAGTACTCCATTGTGCTTCTATGACTTTTTTCCAGAGGTGTGTCAGCGTTTTCCCACGACCCACCCCCACGGTCGTCAGATCATGCTGACCTATCTTCTGCCTTGGCTCTCCAACATTGAGCTAATGGACAGCGGTCTGCTGCCCTCAGTCTCCGGCCCCTGCAGCCTTGAGGAAGAGACCCCAGGGCGGTCCGGCAACACCCAAAGACAGGTCTCCCACCACACCTTGAGGGGAACGGGCTGGGGTTCGCTGCAGGCGACCTCACTAGTCCTTAACAACCTCATGTTCATGACAGCCAAGGTGAGGTCTGTGTGTTTTTGTGTGTGTGGGCTTGTTGAGCAGGCTGGAAGTGGGAACGTGAAATGATGCAGACCTTTGCTGACATTATTCAATATTCAGGAGCCTAGGCCACATACATAGGCTGGCTCTGGGTGGCCTTCAGATTGCAGGCATACATAAGACTAGTAGGGTAGACTAGTAGGGTTCTGCTCAGTTTCAGCAGGCATGGGCAACCATGCTGTGTGGACAAGGTGCCTTTTGTTTTGTTGAGTGTCAATGCATGTATTGTATTGTTAGGATTTATTTAACTTATTTTTACCAGGGAAAAATATTGAGACCTAGGTCTCATTTACAAGTGTGCCCTGGGAACATTAATACAGGAATAAAAGAACAATGAAAAATGATACATACAATTTACATACAGACAGAGTACATTTTATTTGTGGATTCACATAAAGCATTTACAATTGGTCTGAGTGTGTGTATTGAAAGGCTGATGACATACTTCAATCTTGGGAGTAATAACACTAAGCACAATACCACTTACAAAACATATATGACCACATACAGTGGATGGTTTGCGCAGTTCATTCTGTTGTTAATGTGACAAATTGCTGAAACTCTGCAATGTCCTGTCAGTATGGTGATGATGTCCCTGGGCCAGAGATGGAGAATGCCTGGAATGCTCTGGTCAATAACGACAGGTGGAGCAACAACCTGAGAACTACCTTGCAATTCCTTATCAGCCTGTGTGGCGTGAGCAGTGATACTAGTCTTCTGCCTTATGTAAGTTCGCTGTCGTATGACCACAATATAACTTTAAATAAACATACCAGAGAAAAAGAAATTCAGGGTAAAACTTTAAGACGGTTGATTTACTTTTCAGTACTTTAGGATGTGCTTTTACCTAGAGAGATTTAGGCAGTCCACTCAGTAGCTCAGGTCTGATCTTTTTATTATACCCAGTTGTTATTAGGAAAAAAACCAATAAGAGTATAAAATACTAGTATTGGCCTGCTATTAGCCAACATAGTCTGGGTTTGAGCTGTAAGTCGTTAGATATGGTGGCCTTGCTTCATTGCACTGCTATAACTCCAATACCAATACCTTAGAATCATATAGATACTTAGTCCCAAAGCTTTAGAACAATTAAGAGAACTAACCCTAAATACCATACTCTGTCTCTATATGTTGTGTGTGTGGGGGATTTAGATCAAGAAGGTAGTGATCTACCTGTGTCGGAATAACACCATACAGACTATGGAGGAGCTGCTGTTTGAGCTGCAGCAGACAGATCCAGTCAACCCTGTAGTCCAGCACTGTGACAATCCACCTTTCTACTGCTTCACTGCCACCAACAAGACTTCCACCCCCACCTCAGGTAAACATACAGATACACCAACAAAAATGATAACAAAGACTCCGAAATAAGCGCATGAATGTACAAGAACAATTACACACGCTACAGTAAGCAACAATCACAGTCAGGCTGGACATGCTAGTAAATTGTTTTACCAGCACATCCCACAGATGCTCAATTGGATTGAGATCTGGGGAATTTGGAGGCCAAGTCCACACCTTGTACTCGTTCTGTTCCTCAAACCATTCCTGAAAACTTTTTGCTTTGTGGCAGGGCACACTATCCTGCTCAAAGTGACCAATGCCATCATGGAATACCGTTTCCATGAAAGGGTGTACATGGTCTTCAACAATGTTTTCATAGGTGGTAAGTGTCATATTAACATCCACATGAATGTTCTGACACCATTCAGAACCAGCATAAACTTTTTTTAGCAATTTGAGCTACAAAATCTGAATCAGCTTTAGTAGGTTTACCCAAGTAGGTTTACCCATACAAGCAATTTTCGTTTGATGCTATGGAGCATGACAGAAAACACAGTAGGAGGTATTCGGTTCCAAATAGAAGTGACACCGTAAATATAAAATGTACAAACTTTTACTGTATAAGTAGCATAACGTGCAATGTGCAAGAAGGAAGTCCAGATTAGAATTCAGTTATGGGGCAGGGGGGGTCAGTAACAATGGATGTTGTCTGGCCTTGTTGATGAAGCCAGCTGCCAATGGGAAGAAACTGTTCTTGTGGCGTGAGCTTTTGGTCCTGCTGGACCGTTGCCTCCTGCCGGATGGGAGTGACTGAAACAGTTTGTGGCCAGGGTGGGAGGGGTCAGCCACAATCTTTTCAGCGCGCCTCAACGGGTCCTCAAGGAATGGCACATTGCAGCTAATCACCTTCTCAGCAGATCGAATGATACGCTACAGCCCCTTCAGACAGAAGCAGAGTCGTTAGCTGAGCAGTGTTGTAATTTCTCAGAGTACAGATGCTTAGCCTGTTTAACGGTCTTGTGAAAACGGTATTTTGACTCTTAAAATCTTTCTTGATCCCCACTCTTGACCGCCTCCTGCTTCCATCCTTAGCTGTCTGAGTTTTGCTGTGAATCAGGGTATGTCATTGTTCTAACACACCCTGGTGCGTGAAAACAGCCGTTTTCACAGAAGCTGATGTATGCCGTCACAGCCTCTGTGAAACAGTAGCTCGTCTGTTGGATCGAACTGGCCAGCCTTTCGCTCCCCACGTGCACCAATAAGCCTTGGCTGCCCATGATCCTGTCGCCGGTTCACCGCTTTTCTTTCCTTTTTATAGGTACTGAACCCTGCAGTCTTGGTGCACCCCACAAAAGCTGTCGTTTTAGAGATGCTCCAACCCAGTCGTCAAGCCATCACAATTTGGCCCTTGTTAAAGTTGCTAAGAGTTGTTTGCCCATTTTTCCTGCTTCTAGCACATCAACTTTGAGGAAAACATTTTTCCTTGCTACCTAATATATCCCACCCACTGAAAACAAATATCAGTGTTATTCCCTTTACCAGTCTGTGGTCATAAAGTTATGGCTTATCGGTTTATATACATATATTACAAACATACATTTGCAAAACAAAGGTAGGTCCCTCCACATTTTCTATTGCTTGTTAAACAAAACTTTTGCAATAAAATCTGTGTTTATGGTAACACACTCCACACAATTGGCAAGTAGTAGTCTACCTGCCAATCATTCTTGAATTTGTTTTCATTTGTAATAGTTTTTTTTTTTGTGTATTTGGGTTTACAGAGCAAATCAAACTGAGCTGATTCGTGCTGCCTCACATAATTGTGTGTAATGATATTGATGTATGATTACTTGGGTCTGTAAACCATCAATTGTATATATTTCTACCTTTTTAGGAACAACATCCAGAAGAAACACTGTAGTTGCCGGCCAGGAGAATTTCCATGACACAGATGAGAGTAAAGCAGCAAAGGATAATGAAGAAAGGTACTGTAGCACAATACAGTACTTAGAATGTGGGTAGCTCTCAATAGTTTTTTCTGTTTAGACAGTTATGCGTCTGGCTCTGTTCACACCGGCATCTCAATTCTGATCTTTTGTCTGATGAATGGTCTTTTGACCATTCACATAATATCCTTTTTAAAAAAGGTGTCTGAAGGTCAGATTGAGCTGTGTTAACATAATAGAAAAGATTGTTCTTATGAACCATTTGATCTGATATTTTTTCTGTTAAAAAAGATCTGTTCAAATATCTTCATCTATGATCATATATTTCATATATTCATAAATTATCTGGTAAATAAAATAAAAAAATTACAACGTTATATTAACAATCTGAATTGACGAGGTTGTGTAAACTTAACCAAGGACTTCTGGGATCTGGTGGGGGGATATAATCGAGGCGCAACAGTCATGGCAAGCATCTCATGATCGCTCCCCTTTTGGAATCCCAGGCTGAATAACATCTTGGGGAACCCCAGCCGTCTGGTGTCTCGATACAGCAACAGTTCTGGAGGCTCCTACGATGAAGAAAAGAGTGAGTAAATAGATTGTAAATGTGTTGAACGTGAAAATATTCAAATTTAAAGGACATATTCAGCATTACAGTACATAAGAAAAATGTAGTATTCAGCAGGTTATAAAAAGATTAAAATCTATGATTTATTGCCTATATAAAATAATATGAGGCCTTAGGCTTAACACTAGAAGCGCCAAGCCATTGTTACCCCCCTAAAGCGCCGTTTGGGCAAAATTTGCCCATGAGTCTACAGACAGGGACGTATTTACTGACACGTAATGGTCGCTAGATGGCGCTTCTTGTACGGATCCAAAGTCAAGGCCAAAACTTTTGGGTGTCTGTTATCTTGTGTCAAAGTGTTTTGATTCAGTGTTGCTCCGATTTCGAGGTTAGGGTGTTATGATTGCAGTAACTACAATGTGTAAAGACGCCGGTCTGGCTTGGTTTTATACGATATAATATCGCGCTCAATATTGCAGTTTGTATTGGTGGAAAAATGCAAATAGCAATGAAGGAAATATGACTTTGGCAACTGAACTGGTGATGTCAAGGAGATTGTCTTGCGCCTTCACCTTACTGTCGATCTATGGCCAATGTCCGTGTTACGTTCTAAATTTCACATAAAAACGACCTGCTCATAAAACCCAAATATCACTATATAAAACAAGTGACATTTAAAAGAACAAAGTAAGAACATAATTCTAAAGCTCTTTCATGTATATTTTGAATTAAGTAAATACCAAACATTCCGAAATGGTGGTGTCAATAACTTTCCGGTGGTGCAGAGGTTTGAGTGTACTGATAGTAAGCCCAGGGTTCATGGTTCGATTCCTCTTTTCTGCAACTACTTAAAATTTCCTTTTCTCCTTCCGCAATTTTCCAATTGTCCTAATTTTTGGGAGTAAACCCAAATTGCTGCATCCAGCTATATGTGTTATTATAATATTGTACACTAAAATGTGTACAATATTTCCAAAGTAAACGCCTTTATTACAGATATATCTGGAGATTGTTCCCCACAATACAGCCAAGAAGATCTGACGTCCGTTCCCCACCCAATCATTGTATAGAAATCGCTGAGTGTGCTTCCTGGGTGGGCGTGTCCCGTCTTGCCGACCCTATCTCTGTCCGTGGGGCCATCTGGTGACCTCGGAGGCAGACGAAGAAGACAGTTGAAGGGGGGGGGCTGGCGCCAGGAGATCTGATAGGAAACCTCTGCTAGCTCTTGTTTACTTTTCCTCTTCATTGTCCGCATCAGTGGGTCCAGCTAAAAGGCAATAAACTTGTCTTCCTATACATTCTATGTCCTTGCCTTAATCTCTTGATTTATGGTCCTACCTCTGGAATGTACTGATTAACATTTTATCACCCCAGCCTTGCTATCTCGGAGTATACGCTCTATAGGCACGGTTTGTTTCTAATAGCACACACTCTTTACTAAAATATTCCACACTACCCAAATGTGTCCGGTTTATTGGCCATTTATTGTGTAATGCAACACCGCGCCTTGATGGGGAAAAGTTATTAATTGACAGTTATGTTCTCACTGCACTAAAAACAAACATAAAAACAGGGAACAAAAGTCGCTGAGAATACCAAGCGTAATATAAGATATTTGGCAACTGAACTGGCAATGTCAAGGCGATAGATTTGGTCTTAATTCAAGTTGCTAACATGTCTGGCAGAGCTCACAAGTTTTGTTCCCTGAACATTGAACGCTGAATTTACATCTCCTATCCGCAGTCGCATAACAACATTGTCCACTACTTTCATTTCTCCATAAATTGCGTTGTGCATTCAACATGTTTTTTGTTGAACGGCTATTCAAAATTCAATGCAAAATGTGTCCGGTTAATTGGCCATGTATTGTGTAAAGCGACACTGCGCCTTGTTCATCTACTACAGTTATGTTCTCACTGCACTGTATTTCACAAACGTATCGAATACCTCCGATATCATCGCAAATGTATCATGCACAAGACAGGTGGTCCTGTCATCAAAGCGCAGATATCTGAGAATTTTAGAGTTTCATTTCGGTTGACCAATAATCATCGAGTTTCATGCTTTTACCGCCAGTAGCACCTCTCAAATAAGTACGATCCACGAATGCTTTTAGTTTGGCATCTGTCAATTTGAACTTTCCTGCATAATTTTGCTCAGCTCCCGCTTCCGTATATTTTCTAACGTTTGTCCAGATGTCTGTGTCAATCAAACACTTTAGACTACTCAGTGGACTTGTAATATTTTCATATGTAATATTATTAGGGTTATTCCGTCAGGAGTAATCCTATTGTAATTGTAGGTTTTATTATTAGGGTCACTCCGTCATGTATATTTTCAATAAAAAAATTACTAAACATTCCGAAATGGTCGAATTATTAACTACACTGGTGAGGCAGTGGTTAGAGTGAACCGATTGTGTAAAATTTGCTTTTAAGCTTCCGCATTTTGCGTTTATACGTTTTACTTAACTATTTCGGACGTCGCCGCCTTCCGGGCCTTTAACCAACCAATTGTTCGGAATATCTTAAAATTCCAGGGCTCGCACCTTTATGTGGTAATTCGGAGATCCCCAACTCTCCGGGCTTTGTCCAACCCAGTGATCCTCACGGAATAGTAGTTCCGTGAAGCCTCTCCATCCGTCGACCCAGAGTTTGATACACCACTTCTAGGATTTTCCACTTTGGAGTTACCCTAACGCTCCAGGCCTCTACACCTAACTGTTCATTTATATTCGACAATATCATTTTGGAAAAGTCACTTCCGGGCAGTTCGGGAATTAAGTTCCCAGGACTTAATACCTACTATTTTGTCTGGAGACGCCCCTCCGTTCGGGCCTCAAACCCTTCGAGGTTATTCCTCTGGACTTAAACCACTAGTTCGTGCAGTGTCGCCGCACTGTCCAGGTCTCAAATTTGGAGACTTAAATTTACACTCTTCGTACTTTTCACAAACGATTTTCAAAATTTGACCATAGTCAATACACAGATTTGTTTTAAAACAGGTTCTGCTTACATTTTTAAGTTGCCATGGCTAAAAATCGTTCGGAAGTTCCGGAGGCTCTGGTTCGTCAATTAGCATAGGAACACCCTCTGATCCCGGCCGAGCCCCCAAGTTGTTGAAACCAAATGTTTCTCCCGGGTTGCGAATCAGAGAATGTCCACGCCATCAAGTCTTCCCAAATCATAGTCTTCCCTTTATTACTAATGCATTCGGAGATCTGTCTCGCAGGACAGCCAAGAAGATCTGAAAGTCCGTTCACATGGACACAGGTTAAATAGCCCCCTCCCACACAATCAATGCATTGTCTTTGCTGCGCGTGCTTCCTGGGGGGGTGTGTCTCGTGTTGCAGCCCCCAGCCCCGGGGTGAACCATCTGGTGACCTTTTTCTGAGGTAGATGAGAATGGTGTTGTTGTGTCCGGCGCCAGGAAGTCTACAGGACCCCTCGACTGGCCTGTCTCCACTCCTCTCCTTCCTGGGTCACTTTATCAGTCCCATGTGTGGGGGTCAAGCTAGAAGTTAATTCATAGGTTTCCATGTACACAGTGTCCTTTGTCTTATTCTCCTAACTTCCTCACCCCCCCCCCCCCCCCCGCTTTTTTGGAATCTACACAATTGCTGACTTTGCACAAACAGATCTTCAATTTTCAAAACATATTGTTTTCCAGATCAAACCACACGCTAACAGGTGTTAGAACCCTTAACTTGTTATGTTTATTTCCATCCTTTATGTAAGCCGTGAAGAAAGAAAAGTCAACCACATCAATTGGAATTCCGTTATTTCTATGAATCTCTATTCGGTGATGCGTTCTCTCTGAGTACCTAGATACTTCGTCCCATTCGATTTCCATAAATGTTCTAAGGGTTTTTTTCCTAAAATAACGTTGTTTTACAACAATTGTATGTATCATGTAAAGTTTAACCCGGCCACTTAACACTAGAAGCGCCAGAGCGGGCAAATTTTACTCAGTGAAGAGGAAAAAAATTATATATTTGCTTTCGATCAAATTCCTGGACCCTGGTTTTTTGACTTTTTCTAAATATGTGTGTTTTATCACCCAGTATTTTTAAATTGTCAAAATCACACTGAGAAAAGCTGATTTAAGGCTATTTAATTCCTGTTCAATGTTAAATTGCGCGTTCTGCTATTTTTATTCCTGCATTCCATGGTTGCAATTCTCTTTTCTATCAGCAGATGTCGCAAGGGCTCCCGTATAGGAGTCTTCTGTTATAAAAAAAAAAAGAAATCTTTAAAGTGTATAAATATATAGATCAGTGGTATTCAATTACAATTTAGAAAGGTCCAGTTAGGCCAAATTACTTCAAGCAAAGGTCCGGAACGTCTTATTTGTGTTATGATTCAGTGCCATACATATTGAAGTAGTCTAGTAGTTGTATGTATGTAGAAAGCAAAGGTTTATTTTATTTTACTCTCAAGTAAAATTAAGTGTACAATTCAATAATAATAATACATATAGCTGCAAGCAGCAATTTGGGTTACTCCAAAACATTGGGGACAATTCGAAAATTGACAGACATGTACCGCACGCATATGTCCCAATTAACCCCTTACTACTTAGGAATAAAGAATTCCACATGTGTCGGAGGTGTTTTGGCTTTGTCTGTGGTGAGACATCATCATCTATGGCTTCCTTGTTTTTGTTGGGCATCGCAGAGAGAGCTCCACTGATCAACGCACCAATCGCCTCTTCGGGATTGTTCAGTGAGTCTACCACAAACGATGATCACCACATCTTGCGGGACTCAGAGAGAGCGTCCTATAAGCATCTCTATGCCTCTTCAGGATTTTTGGATGAGTTATTGTGCGGGAAGGGTATCAGGGTCCTATTTTGACGACCTACTGATCCTGGCATCGTCATCAGAAATTACGTTGGTGCACACGACACAGGTGGTAACACTGTTCACACACCTGGTTCTGGCAGTGAACTGTCTCCAAGGCTGCCTCCACACATTTGTAGTGCGTGTATGTAACCTGAACGGTACTCTAGCATACTTGTATGCCGTGTCGTGAAGAACTTCTTGTGTCGAGAACAATTGGCACTTGGAAGTCTACGCTTGTACCAAAGTCGTCTGGGAGGACAGATTACAATCAATGCTTCATGGTGAGCATTCGGAATGGTCGTTTGGCCACGCACCTGTTGAGTGTGCGTGAGTCCAGAAATTACCTCATGCCCCTTGTCGTTTGGCACTAGAAATAGAGGGAGTGAACTCGCTCTCTTTTCGAGCCCCTGGAACAACGTTCCTGGTGTCGATCATGCGCAGCTCCGTTAATACCAACGACAGAGCTGTCACATTCTCTGGTGAAGACATAGCCGTCTCCAATACTCCGCTATGGGAGTTGGGGGCTGGAAAAATACAGTACAGCGTAACCAGTTTAGCCATTACACCTTGCTTAGCGCCATAGCCCTGGCAACATGCCTCTGAGCTAGTCGGCAGAGCCGTTCTAGCTTCAGAGTTCCTATCTGGTGATGGACTCAAAGGGCAGCTGGACGGAACTGTGCCTTGCTGTTTCACAACCGGCGCAAAAGGGTATGTAGCCTCAGCTCTAGGGCATTTGTCGCAGTCTTTTCCCAAGGTAAAGGAAAAGCACAGTCAGGGATCGAACCCGGGTCTCCCACATGGAGTCAGGGACATTACCCAGTAGAAAAAATGGCCAACAGAAATCACACATGCGCCCATAGATTGAGAATGACGCAGTGTTTTCCCAGAGGGAAAGGAAAAGCAACATCAGGGATTGAACCTAGGCCTCTCACGGGGGAGTCAGGGACATTACCACATTGGCCAAACTAGCTAACACGAGTAATACTGGCATTGATAGGCAGAGAATGACAAGCTTGTGCAGAGCCGTTGCCTTGGAGACGTGTCTCCTGGTCAGATAGCGTAGCTGCCACATCCACAGAGCGCGCTGTTTAACCACAGCCTATCAACTGTTGAAGCTGTATTTTCCCAACAAGATTAGCCCAAAAAAATTCCCTGGGAGAGCGAACAGCAGTTGTCTCATTGGCTATGCGAGTGTATTGCTTTGTCTTATAGTCATTGAGTGCGCAAGCCCCTGAGGGTCTACGGGCACAGTCTACGCGTGGAGTTGCTGCGTCCTCTGCCCTTTTCAGTGGAGTCAGAGTCGAGGATATTTGTGAGGCACCTTTTATCCGTTTTCTACCTGTTGGACGTACCTTTGTCTTCGTTGGCGTACTTTGCCCTCTGCATTTTGACTGTGGCTCGGTGATGCGCGCTAGGGCTTATCCCCTTGTAATAGATATTGTTCATGTTGCAGGCATGTCTCGCTTGGTTCCGTGGGATTGTTCCTGCCTTTAGAACAGGTGACTCCGGTTGTTCCCATTGTGGGACACTTTTAGTGTCACCATGGTCTCGCTGTTTTTATTTTATTTCTGTGCTGTCGGACTATGTTGAGCACGGCAAAACGCGCATATCTCCCTTTTCCTGTTTTTACAGGTTTGGGGATGTGTAGGTGCGCTTGGACAGGGAAAACTACACTCCTTATCCTGAGAGAGTGGTTGACCTATGAATGTCACTGCGGGGTCCCTTGGTTGAGACCGGTAGGGAGTACATTTTTAGCTTGTGGCGCTCTGCCGTAACATGACATACAACAATAGTTAACGAGAATGAACTCCGGTTATATGAGTGGAGCGGATCCCCATAGACTTGATGCCCTGACGGCCCCCCCGTTCATTCTCGCTGAAGAATTATATCGGGAGGCTGAGCTGTGGGCCCGATCAGTTATATATTGGCTGAGCCAAAGTGCAATGAACTCTTCAGTGTGGCCGCTACGCGGCGTGGGTAAACCACTAGGAGCTAACGCCCTCTAGGGGGCTCCGCTCCATTTATATAATCAGAGGTACATTCCCGGTAACTATCAACTTGTGGTCAAGCTGGAAAACGGAACCCTACATAAGTCTGACCACTTTATTGATGAGGACTTCCACCTCAAAAGTTGCTGTTGCAAACTGCATTTTCCCCCGGGGATTATACAAGTGAGAACATCACAACGGGGATCAATGAAGCTTTGTCTGCTTGTGGCATAAATGAAAGTTGTTTAGTCTGTATAACAACAAACCATTCCGCTGCCGCCCTGAACGAATAGGTCGCAATGCTTTGGCCACAGACTGCATCTTGCAGTTGATAAATTATGTTGAATTGTCCATGCTATTTTTACTACTGATGCTATTGCTATTCTATTACTGTTACATATTAGCACCTAGAAACCTGTACTGAAATATTACAGTTTATATGAGGTTCACAATTTTCATTGTTAAGGGAAGGATACAGTCAGGTTGATAGCCTAAGCTCTGAATGCCAGGGCCGATAACCTATGGCATTAATGTTTCCTATTTAAACATCTCTGCTATCTTTTTTTAAATGTATTTCAATGTTGAATTGTTTACAATAACAAACAATGCCCCAATATTTTTGGTTATCATTGAGTAAAATAGTAAAATAAGTTCTCCCTCAGAGAGGCTTTTCAGTACAACATTGTTATCAGCCAACGGTTTTGTCTCAAGCCTTTAATGGTGAATAAACTAGTATTCTTGGCCAAAAACCTTTAAGATTGAGTGAGCAATGCCTAAAGTCAAGATATTATATTTTAATATTTATACATAGTATATTATGCAGTTGTTAGAAAGAAATTTATTCTGTAAGGAAGGAAAACTTTTTGAGTTCATAAAATATTATACAATTGTAATTTAATCGGTAATTTAATCTGTATTTGTCTAGCCAGGATGATCAACACTGTTTTAATTTGTCACTGTCACTAAGAAAAGTTTACTTTAAAAGCAAATGTTTGTGAAATACACTTGTTTTGTATTGATATTTGTTATTTATTTTCAGTTAATTGGTATTTATTGCAAGTTAAGGTTAACTTTTGTATTGCAAGTTATTTGTTTCCTAGTTTATGTTGTATACACCAACCCTGGGTTTTTCAAATGGTGTAAATTAAACAATGTTTATTGTTAACATTTCTATTTAAAAAAAATGGGTTTGTAATTTTGTCATGTAATAAAATGTTGAATGAATTATTTTGTCATTAATGCCCTGTTGTGATAATGAAACTTCCTTCTTAGTGTAATGCTCTGTTTTAACCTGGTTGAAGAACAGAAATAATGCCTCCTGTAATTTCCTGGATCTCTTTTAGACCCCACATTTCTGCATTCACAAATAAACCCCTTTATTTTAGGGTAAGCAACATGCATTATTAAAATCATAACATGTTAGAGTATTACATAAATGTAATGGAAACCAAAACTCAATGTTGGCTCTACTTTCTTTCTAAACACTATTATATGTTTTGAAACTAAAGGAAACAGGGAAGGTACCAGTTAAAACATGTTGTGTGATCTATATGTGCCCAAATGTGCCTGACCGTGGTTAATCTGCAATTGACATCCTGCATTACCCCTAGGTGAACCCCTTCCACCGTATGCTGGTTGGCTGATAAGTGTTGTGGAGACCAATCAGCCACTCCCTCTGCCCATGCCTGTCAACCGTAGCTGCTGGGCTCCTCTGGTCGACTATCTCCCCGAAACCATCACTACTAGAGGACCTCTACACAGGTACACACGCAAACGCATGTGTGTATGAAATACAATGCTGTGTTTGTGAAGCATGGGAGATATTTATGACGTCTGCAGAGGACTAATGTTAATAGGCCTTTTCCAATGTATCCACCTGGTTCCTGTTTCCATCTGTTTGCACCTGGTCCATTAAAACTGTTGGATGATGTCATTGTGGCAGATGAAAGGAACATGCATGATATGCAGGTGTAAAAGAGATAATCTCTGTTGATAGACAGAAAAGGTTCTGATTCCATGATCTTCTTAGTTCCCAGTGATACGCTCTTATGCTTAGCAGACTTAATATTCAATTGCATTCCATAGTCCCGCCCATATAATACTCTGTATTATATCCATTGTTGTATGTGGTGTATTGGCAAATACTATGGCAGTGGTTTTCACCATTGAAAGTAACAGAAAGATTTTACATAAAAATGCCAGTTCTCTGTCTAATGAAGCACAACAACATGCATGGGAATCTTCAATATCTAAATTTTTCATTTATCTCCAGGTGTAACATTGCAGTGATATTTATGACAGATATGGTGGTTGATCACAGTGTAATTGAAGACTGGGCTCTGCACCTGCCATTGCTTCTCCACGCCCTTTTTCTGGGTATGATGATCAGTACTTTGGGCCACTGTTCAAACTATTCTATTCCCAGAGCCTATGGGCTGGAATCTCTGACATTGTTGCACTTCACCACCAGGCATGGATCACTACCGTCCTGAGGTGTTTGAGCACAGCACACGTCTCCTCCTACACCTTCTTATCACACTGTCCTACAACAACAACTTCCAGACAATCGCCTCCGTCTTGCTGAAGACACAAGACATCCACAGCAGCAAGACCCTGACTAGCAAGCCAAGTTACCAGCCTGAATACTTCACTACAACCGGAAGTAAGTATACCATTTGCTGTAGTTTCCTGGGCAGGTTACTTTCGGCAGGGTTTCTCCCCTAGTTTTGCTTCTGTGCCCAAAATCAAACAATGTAGTGATTTCATGGAAATTTCAAGTTGAAAGCAGGTGTTTTCTTTTCCAACTTGCTGTTTTTTTACCACTTAATGGTTTTAATATATGTAGGCTATGCATATCAGCTTATAGAGGCTGTAATATGTATAAGCTTCCAAACTTGGCGTTCCCATTGTTTCTACCCAACACCACTGAAATCAACCCAGTGTCTGGGTCACTAGCCAATATTTGCACATTTACCTTCTTATATTATGAGAATACTTCTTATGAATTGAAACCAGTACCAGGATATTCTGGCCCAAAATACTTCTAACAAATGTGTTTATTTCATATTTTACACTCCTTGAGTGAATTGAAATGAGATTAGGTAATCATATTAATATTCCTCCCAAAATATTTTTTGTTTACTAACTGGGTATGCAATATCCACATTTTTTTTTTTTTTATCAATATTCACATAGAAAAGCTGAGCAGTGCCAATCAGTACACGGATCAAGTAGGTAGTACAAAACCAAGGAATACATAGGATGTAAACATATCATGCTATGCATAGTATTGTATCCTATATATGAGCAAAGCCGTTATTAAGGTTGCAATAAGTGTACTATTGGTATAATATACATACCATGAAATAGTTTTTTATAATAAATGTGGACATGATGCTGATGGGAATTTACAAACTAATTGTGTATTAGGCCAGTCTCAGGCTATTAAGAAGTCTGATGGCTTGGGGGAAGAAGCTATTGCACAGTCTGGCTGTGAGGGACCAAATGCTTTGGTACTTCTTGTCAGATGGCAGGGGGGTGAAGAGTTTATGCGAAGGGTCATCCCCAAGGTTGGTAGCTTTGCGTGTGCAGGATGAAGTGTAAAAATCTGTGAGGGAGGGGAAGGAGACTCAGACGATCTGAGTCGCTCTCAGTTGTAG
>JACXGK010000628.1:47638-98231 GCA_016801125.1 Novumbra hubbsi
ACACAGAGACAAGACACACAGGGGATTAAGTAGCCAACTACATTAGATGCAGCTGGCGGGTAATCAGGAAGGGTGTGTTCACAGGACATGGGAAAACAGGACATACGAGTA
The DNA here is from genome assembly GCA_016801125.1 of Novumbra hubbsi. Lineage (NCBI taxonomy): Eukaryota > Metazoa > Chordata > Actinopteri > Esociformes > Umbridae > Novumbra > Novumbra hubbsi. The sequence goes on from JACXGK010000628.1 coordinate 47,750, forward strand.
CGATGGCACCTAAAAGGCCGGTGACGTCGAACGCCGGGGTGCGACGTGATCAGGAGAAGGCACGGCATCAGGAGGCGCCGTGACAGTAGCCTCCCTGAACATGTGCCAATCAGTCTTCTCAAAACAGTCCTGAAGAGCAGAAATGGCTCCTGATGGCCAGGTTTTCACCTGCTTCAAAACCAGTTTAGAACTCTGTATGCTGGAAATAGCATAACAGAGATGTGGTATGCGGTGGTACATGCAAAGGATGTTTGTGTAAACATGATCCAGAGTGTTCGCCCCTATCGTTGCAAAGTTCACATGCTGATGGAATATATGGATCAATAACTTGAGATTTGCATGGCTGAAATCTCAGACTACAATAAATAGTCCCTCATGGTAGGCATTCTGCAGTGCGCTAAAAGCCCCATACAGTTCACAGAGCGCCTCCTTAGCATTGGCACGGGGGGGAATGTAAACTACATTCATGAAGACAGTTGTAAGATCCTGTGGTAGATAAAACAGTCACAAACTCAGTCACCAGCGACGAGCCGTAACTACAAACTAGCATAGAATACTTCCGTGTTTATGTAAACACAGAAGTCACCACTACGAGTTTTATTGTTCAGAGATGCATCTCAGTCGGCACAAAATGAGGCGACCCTGTCTAGCTGAATGGCGGTGTCTGGACCTTTGTTATTGAGCCACTTCTCAGAAAAACAACTCGTCAACAAAAAGATGCTCCTCACTTCCTGCTGGGATACACTGTCATTTGAGCTAAGCTTTCATCTACACATGTTGGATCTGTATTTTTGTTACGTAGGTGGATTTAATTTGTAGATTTTATGTAACTCAGTGATGCCTGTTACTATAATTACATTTTGAGCAGAGTGTTTCTGAAAGGATTCATGGTAAATTGTGTTACTGCATATCTCAATAGGGGCTACATTTCAGTTTCTGTCACTTCATTAAAAGATGGTCACAGGCTATTTCAAATCAAATTAATGTATCCCCTTGTGAATATCAAGGCATTGTAATGTGTCCAATCCTACAATGTATATTTAGTCAATTCATATAAATAAACTAGCAAAGGTTGAGCCAAAACAATCACTTACAATTAACATTAAATAACCATCCATGACAGTGTTGTGGTTCAGGGTAAATGGGAGGTTGACACTGAACACATTGCTGCACTCCTTGGCTAATCTAAGTACAGGCATCAGCAGCCCTGGCTACATTCCTTTAGAGGGAGAGCTCCATTTCTTATCAGGGTGCGGGATGAAAAAACATGTGGAAGTCTGGCCAACAACAATTCCATGAACTGCAGCAGATGACAACAAATGTCTTGATTAAAGCATTCCAGTGTGCTATTTATATTGACTTGCCAAAGAACGGGCCATCTACCAAGACAGGGATAGGCACATTGCAGGGATAGGTCACCCCCCACACTCACACTTTAATTAGTTTTGCCACATGTCTAGACAGCCATGTCTAGGCTCATTTAACAGAGAACACAACTTTTCTGCCATCAAAATATTGATATTTAATGGATTTGATGATCATATCTTGATAGCATTACCGTGTAAGCCAAAGCAATTAGAGTCAATATTTTGACTCATAACCGGCGCAATCATTATAAGGAATTTCACCACCAAATCTCTGTTTGATGTATAGACTGTTTGAAAATATAAAACATTTCTAATTGTGCAAGACTTTCAAAATGTCTCCATACTGTTTTGTACCTGCTGAACTATCCCCTGTTTTGCCTCTTTATGCTCCTTCCTCCTCTTCCTCATTTTCTTTCTCTCTAACCCCTCCCTGTCTACATCTTCCACTCCCTTCCTTCATTTATTCAGACTCCCACCCAAGTGGGGTGAACTTTCTCCGAGAGGGTCAGGCATCCCCTGTTCCCGACTCTGGCCTCAGCTCCTCGTCTACCTCCTCCAGCCTTAGCCTTGGAGGCAGCACCTCCAACCTGCCCCACATCTCCTCCCAGGAGGCAGAGGTGCTGGAGAGCCACTCAGAGAGGGACGAGAAAACCAACAAGCTGATTGAATTCCTCACCAACAGGTAGGTGTACCACTGACATACAGACAGACGGACACTTCACAATCACACAGACCGAGACCAACTTAAGTGGAACAGTACAGCTTTAGTATTTATATTTCAGGAAGGACAATTTGCAGGCCTTGAAAACAAGAGTATAACGACACTTGCCGATTTCATGTCAATCTATAAACTCCATGTCAGTGTTTGTGATGACTCCTGAAGTCTAGTGCCACCTAGTGGTCTTGTGTGATCAACACAACAGCAGACTACCAGCTTTGTTGTAGAAGTGACGCTACAAAAGCTGCACTTCGCTCCAAGAAATGTCACCTAGGTACATATTAAGTAGTAGACTCCCCTCTGCAATACTAACTTCTCCAAGATCAGCATCTCAGCACAACTTCACCCCTAACTCTCGATCATTCCTGGAAAGAGCCTTTTAGAAGTGTAGTTTATACATGTTACAAATCTTATTTTACACCTGATTTATGTATAATTTAGTGATGTTTTTTCATATATGTTAAAAAAATAACAAACAAAAACATAACTGACTTTTCATCTATGATACTAAAAATGACAACTTAGGGCCTATGGACCACTGTGGTGTCATGAAGACATCTCACCTAAAAATCAGATCTCCAAAAGCACCGAGCAGCTTTCCAACTTCCTGCGTCACGTGGTATCTGTGTTCAAAGAGTCCAAATCAGGTAAGCATGCATAACAGCCGTGCACGCTCTACTGAACTAGTCACTGAACAATTTCTTTTTTTAACCTTTTGCTTGTGAAAGCCTAGCTCGCCTCTCTCCTTCTTCTTGTTATGGTAATATAACTGACTTGATGTATTAATTGATCATACACAGTATATGTCCAGTTACACATTAAGGTTAAGTCCTGTACAAGTAAGAGGCATGTGTTTAAAATGGTCAGCAATGACAGACATCTGTTAATAAGTTAAAACCATCTTATCTTTTCCTTTCTTGTGACCCCTTTGATGACCCTTTTATTACCCCTCTGATCACCTCTCTTGTGGAGCAGTCACCTGTGGTGTCCTTAGTCTACTGAGGGGAAGCTGGTGGAACAGACTTCCTTTGAGTATAGCCTAATACAGGGGTGGGCAAACTACGGCCCGAGGGCCAAATGTGGCCCGCGAGGCTGTCCCATCCGGCCCAGGGAAGGCCCTTTTCTGGCCTCCAAATCATAAACTGTTTCAATTATTATTTGTATAGACATAGGAAATGTGCCATAATACTCTCGTCTACGGCAATAATTTTATTACTTTTCTTTAAACAATAATGAAGAACACTAAAATAAATGAATATGTATGATAAGTTAGATGTCTAGCACCAATTATATTTTTTTAACTGACATTTGTCTTGATGTGAAAGTTATAGTGTCTGTGTGTCTCATAATGTTCCTGTCTTTGTGTGGACCAGACTTTCACCTGGAGCAGCAGCTGAGTCATGTAGCTTTGCAGACTGGCCTATGTAGCTCGTCGCGCCACTATGCCAGTCGGTCCTTTCAGGTGTTCCGGGCACTGAAGCAGCCACTCTCAGCTCATGCCGTCTCGGACCTGCTCTCACGGCTGGTGGAGGTGGTGGGGGAGCACGGGGAGGAAGTACAAGTATGTGATCCCATTTTACTATGTTTTTACTAAGTAAACAAAAATACTTGGGTTGTTTGACATGCTGGGTACATACAAAGAAACAAATTTTTGACTTCTGGAAACATTCCAAATTCGGGTCAGTGTTTAGATTCTGGGTTAGGTAAGGGAAAATAGGATTTTGTATCTGAATTTCTTTTTTTTATCCCCAAGAGTAAAAAGGATGTCTATGGGTGTTTGAATGTGTGTGTGTGTGTGCATGCTCATGTGTGTGCATCCATTTGCGTGTGTATGGGCTTTGGCTGGTTGCGTGGTTGTGTACCGTTGTAATTTCCTCTCACTGCTCCAGGGTTACGTGATGGAGCTGCTGCTCACCTTAGAGTCTGTCGTGGACAACCTGGCTGAATGCCTCAAGAACAACAACCTGATGGCCATCTTAACCAGGTTGGTTTGCATATCACCTTGGCAATCACCTTCACATGTGGGGGCCTGGGGGGTCCAGCAATCTAAGCTTTCGACTCTTTAAGCAAAACACTGTCTCTATTGAATCAGCATGAATCCCTTTAGAAAATAAATGAATGCATCAGCAACGACACAAAAGCCTGGATGCTAAGTGCCACAAAGATGTTTTTAATGTTTTGCATATGTTGAGTACTGTCCCTGTACTCCAGTCCCTCCGGCTTTTTTCTTAACATCATTCACAAATAATAACGTAATTTGCCCCCAATTAACAATTGACATAAAATTGACATAAAAAAACACCTGCCAGACAAAAAAATACCAACTAGCTATTAGTTTAACTAGTTTACACAATGTAAACTGTATCACAGTGTGTTGCATTGGGGTTTAAAGAGGGGGCAGACATAACAATTTTGCTGGATGTAGCGCGCTCTGACTTTCTATTTCTCATATTTCTACACTAATCTGAGCATTTCGTACAGTACATTACTGTACGGCGCAGAGTAGTTTTTTCCTCTAAGGCAAAAAGCACCCCTTAAATATGACAGTGGGGGTAGGAAAATATAGTGTTGTTGGATTATAAACACAATCCCTGTCCAAAGATAATGGGCAGCAGCAGATTAACAACAATAATATAATAAAAATATGTTTTTTCTTTTTATTAGATATGCGTAAATTAAATTAACCTCTAACCATTTCTCAATGTTCTCTACCTTATAAAATTCTTTACCTCATATAAAATTTAATTTAAATCCTTACATTGTTATTGCTTTGAAAATAGCCCCAAAAAATACTGCAAATCTGAATTCATATTAAAACTTAACATAGAGTAACATGGAAAGATAAAGTTACTGTCTTCAGGGTCATAAAGTAAATGAATTAGATCAGCACATGGTATTAACCTACTGTACAACCAGAGGACTCCATTAACATAATGCACATAAGAGCTAAATCCGATCCTAAGAGGATACCTGGTTACTATGAAGCCAGTTTAGGTGCCCTTTAATTGTTGAGAGGTCCAACTAAATCAGTCAAGTGAAACAATATTGAGACTAGTAGAAAAATAGTTCACACATCTGTTGTCCCTTACAACCTTACATCCTTCATCTAAATATTTGCCCAAACACATATTTGTTTGCATGGGTGGTTTCCCAGAAAGCGTGATTAGCAACTAATCGTGATCTGTTGAGCCAGAATTTGAGGAAATCCTAAATTTGCTATTCCAAAAACTGAGATTAAAGTAATTTGATATCAGTAACTATAACAACTCATCCTCTGAAGCGAACCTTCTATCTGGCATGTTAACTTGAGCTAAGCCTGACCAAGCACATATAAACATGGGTTCTTAACCAATCAGTCCCTTTGATGTAATGGCCTGTTTGTTTGAAGAAAATCCAATTGACATAGGTGCGTGCATTGTTCCACAAGCTCTGCACAGTAAAAAAAGAAATTCAGATTTCAAATTGATGTCCTGCATCATTCAGAACCACATCTTTATGAGCGTTATTGTTTTTCTGCGCGGTCAATCATTTATCTCCAATCCACTGAAGCCACACATTTCCAACATCACCCGACGCGGATTTGCACTTGTGCCTATACAGACACTATGCATTGCCCTTACATTTTTTGCCAATGGAAGCTTCCTGTACAGCATGGCAATGCACAACAATAAATTATATTACTCTAGGCATTCCTCAGGATTTCCAAACGTAATTGGGTGCATTGATGGAACCCATATTCCCATCAACACTCCCCCTGGACCCAATGCACAGCATTAATGTGCAGGTACCTTGAGTCTTTTGTCCTGTCCTTGATTTCAAAATGTAATTTCATTGGCATTTCATTATGCAATAGAAAACATAGTTGTAGGTTACAAGTTTAATTACATTCACAACCCATTCATTAACTTGTTTTACAATTCAAGTTTCTGTTTTTAAGGGCTATTGAAATAATTATCTTGAAGGGCACGTACTAGATTAAAGAACGTTTGCACTCTATCAGCAATTTTTGGCCAAGTCTGCTCTTGTTCATTTGCTGCAGCAAGCAGTATTACTTTTTTTTTAAGAAGACGTGAACATATTTATTGTATACTCTCATTACGGTTTCTTGCTCATGACTGGAAAGGTAAGCATCGTGCTGTTTGGTATATATGATGAATCCTTCGGTTTGTGATTGACAGGTGTTGGCTTCTCAAATACAACGTGAACGTGCGTGATTTCTGTTGAACCTGTTAAAGATTGGTTGAACTTGATAAATTAAAGAAATCCTGAACCGTTATGTGTCGCTCAAACAATTTGGAGTTCTGGCTATGGTTTAGGATTTCTTAAGCCATCTTCCTGGAACACTGTTTGTTGGTTCAATTCATCACTAGTCTCTTATTGGCTATTCAGGGCATCCTCCCCAGACATCCTGACCAATGACAAGCTGGTATCCAACAGGAAGAGCACAGGGCAGCTAAACTTGTTCCAAAAGAGCTTTGGAACAGCTGAACGCGGCCGGCACCAGAGAAGCTTCTCTGTCCCTAAAAAGTTTGTTGAGGCAGACCGCTCGTCCGAACTTCTTCGTAGTGCAACACTGGACCAAATCCAGGCCTGCGCCCAGCTGAGTGGGTTAGCCAAGATTTGCAGGTAATGTTGACAGCTATATTCTTATAGTCACAGGTCACTCTTGGTCACTACATGGAAGGTCAGGCGTCACTGTAAGGTGGGTTTAACTTATATCTAAGACTCCTTAAGTGAATAGACATGTTCATGGTACATGCTTTTCCAGTTGCCTCTTATGTTACACCCATTTTCCTTGATCTTTTGTTATAGGAATCCATAATCCAGGGGGCGCAATCTATTTTCCTGCAAAGTTGCCAACACTTGCCCAGTTTGGTTCATTAGAAACCCTCTTAACAATGTACAAAAAACAGTGCTTATAATAATATGAATATCTATAAAGCATGTGTATAAAGCAAATACTGTGTGATTGCGGAATATGGTTTTGAATCATAATTAAGTATTTGTAGTATTGTAATTTACCCAGGTATTACAGGGGGGTTGGCCTTTTAACTGCGTCCCTGGCTAAATAAGATACCTCTGTCACGTCTCCCTCTAGGGACGTGCCTCCATCTCGGTGTGTGGTAAGCCGGAATTCTAGTCGCCACCGTTCATGTTGTCCTGTTTCCCATGTCCTGTGAACCTACCCCTCCCTAATCATCAACAGGTGCTGCCTGTTTACCTGGTATATAATCCCTTCTGTTTCCTGTCTCAGCGTCCGTTATTGTTGTATGTGCAGCGGGAGCCACACGTCATTCCTCAAAGGATGGAGGATTTCTGTGGCCTTGTTACTTTCTGTGCCCTACCATTTGCTAGTCCCCTGTGTGGGTACTGAACATTTGTTGTTCATTTTGCGTGCCTGTGTGCACCACCTTTATTTTTATTTGTTCTCCTACGGGAGTCGAACGCTACTAATAAATACAGCCGTCGAACCGCGCCTGCGGTTTGGTTCTTATTCCTCACCACTGTCACAACCTCAAAGCATCTTAACACTCTTTGCTTCATCTGTGTTCTGGGACTACAGCTCTCGATAATTTTATTATATTTAGTTATATTCTAAATTGTTACTGGTATTGTTTTGCTTGATCAATATAAATTGAGTGCAGTCTTTTTCAACTAGGCAATTGAATCCTTGTCGTTTTACTAGGTGATTGTTTAGTACTTGTGACTGTAGACTTGATTTAGTTTCAGCCCAATTAACAGTATTGTTTCTAATGTATCCAGTTATCACTAGGACATGGCCTTAATTTAACGGTCTCCCTGGCAATACATCTTGCAAATCTGTCTGCGTGTCTCTTCACCTGTGGCTGGCAATTAGCAATCCGTCTTAGTATTTCAGTTTCTATAGTTTTCCAGTGGCAGCTGACCATTTTGTAAGCGGATGTGTTGTTGTCAAGTTCTATGGGAGTTAGACAAGGAAGGATCAAGAGGGCGGCCTCACTCTTTTACTCGAGTATCTTTGTTGTTTGTGCAGCTAGGGTTCAAATACTCCGCTAATCACTATCTTGACATTTTGGCTTCACAAGAGGTTATCTTGTATATACCTTCATATAGTGGATTTGGAAGACCCTCACCTACAAGAAGAATGTACAGAAAACACCTTTTGTGCGACGCTGACTATTTTATGATGTTAAATAGTCAGAATCAACGTGAAAAACACAAGGTCACATGTTTTTGTTTTTATTGAAGAAAATAAGCCAAATCTAATGGCTGGACTGTTTTACAATATATTTGGATACCTCCACGTATAATATATATATACCAAATATACTGAAAATTAAAGCTACAAGCAGCTATGTAGGGGCAAAGCAAAACCTAGAGATCGACAAGAGAGTCTGTGGCGATTGACCCGATCGTGTGAAAAGTGTGGCTGTAGACAGTTATTCAAAGTTGTAATTCACTTGACAAAAGTTCAGATGTATCTGAGAAATGTACTGATGTCTAGTGCATATTGTTTTATTGTACTTTAACTGTTTAATGACGATAAAGTTGAGTCTAAGGTTCTCTAATTCCCTAGGATAGAGTGCACTATTCCTGGGTAGCGTGTGTGTCTGTGTGTGTCTGCGTATGTATGTGTGTCTGTGTGTGTGAGTGAGTATGTGTGTGTGAGTGACTCTGGTGACTGATGTCAGTGTGTACACCAGTCAAAGGACCTTGAGTGGGGTCAACTTTACCCACTTGTTCCCCTGGTTACAGTGTACTATTCCTGGGTAACGTGTGTGTGCGCACTTGTGTGTGTATGACTCTTGTGAATGATCTCAGTGTGTACACTAGTCAAAGGACCATGAGTGGGATCAACTACACCCACGTTTTTCCACAGGATAGAGTGCACTATTCCTGGGTAACATAAGCATGTGTGTGATTTTGTGAGGGAGTGTGTAAGTGAGTGAGTGAGTGTGTGTGGGACTCTGGTGATGGAAGCCACTGTGTAGCCCAGTCAATGGACCCTGAGTGTGGTCAATTTTGTTTGGCTGTTACAGACAACGTATTTTAATTATCACAATTTCTACTGATAGCTTTTTTGAGGCTTGGTCTGAAGATCATCTTTTCAAATTGTGGAGAACATCTGGCCATGCATCACCTGATACCAGTTGCACGTTTCTGAGAAAATCAGAGCAAAGGTTATGAGTGTCTGAACATGGCATTGTTTGACAATTTACTGTAGCACCCCCCAATGGCCCAGGAAGCTGACACTTTTGCAGTTTGTTACAGGCCCATAGGTCAATATACTTACCAAGCTTCCAAATGAGGCTGAAAACCTTCCTCTTTGATGAGTATCTTAATTAACTTGTGTTTCCCCACACCCCCACTACCCCCAAAAAATATATATATTTAATTAACTTTGATTTCTCTGGCACTGACTTCGCCAACTAATGGCTTTGATGAAGGAAACGTTACCTATTATGATGGGCAGAGTTTGAAGAAAGCACTTATTGTAAGTCGCTCTGGAAAAGCATCTGCTAAATGATGAAAATGGACATGTACAAATATTAGTAATAGTAATAGGATAGGCATAGACTATGTTAATTATAGTGACTATTTATGGGGTCAGTAGGTGTGGAGATCTTTGCGTTATGTAGTACATTGGTGTAGCAGTGGTGAATCAAATGTTTAATATGATAATATGTAAATATATTTATTTCCTTCATAGTCCGTCCCCACCCAAAGACCCTCTGAGTGCCCCAACCAATGTCAACCACCCGTCCAACCTGTTGGCCACCATCTTCTGGGTGGCTGTGTCCCTGATGGAGTCAGACTTTGAGTTTGAGTACCAGATGTCCCTCCGGCTGCTCCACAAGCTGCTGGCCCATGTAGCCCTCGACAAGCAGGACAACAGGGAGCGGCTGGAGAAGCTCCAAGGCCGGCTGAGGTGGAGTGGGTTCAACGGGCTCCAGCACCTGCTCCTCAAGGGCTTTACATCCACCGCCACCACAGACCTCACACTACACATATTCTGTCAGCTCACAGCTGTGTCACGGGTTCCTGTGGTGGATACATCTCAGGCCATAGGTAAGATATTAACTAACATAACTAAAAGGTCAAATGTAATGTTAACGTCCTCTGTAGTTTTTTTGCTTGAGAGAACAACTGTTCTTGCAACATTCAGGTTTATAATTCCAGCTTGAGCCGTCCATACTAGAAATGTATGCATGCATAACTGGAAATTGCTTTGAGTAGAAGCATCCGCCATTTGGCATGTACTAACAAAAATTTAAGGTATGTAACATGTAATTTTTGTACAAACCAAGCTCAGTCATTTAAAGATATAGTCTTCACGAAAAAAATATTTAATAGAATCACTCAATACACAGCAAGCCATGAAATTCAATTTTTGAAAGTAAGTAATTATGATGATGGGGCTCATATTGCCACATACATTACACTGCACACAATTACTACATTTAAGGCATTTAGTCCACACTTTTATCCAAAGCAATTTACATTACAATATGCAGCAATAGTGATAAATTGTCCGAAATGCTTCTGTTGCTTTAATATATTTTGCCTTAAAATAGAAAAGTTTACCACATAAGTATGTTCACACAAAACTCTGAAGTAGAGCTACTTAAATTTGAAGTTGACTCTCAGTATTGGTCCCCTTTTTCACATACATCATTTTAGAAAATAAAATGATGTAACTTTAAAACTGTCTCTCAAGGTTTGTAATATTTTACCGACACCTATTTCCAGTGATTTTTGTTATTACTGGCATGATTGAAATCTTGTGAATGTAAATGTGGTCATTGTGTTTTATTTACAACCCAGTTGTTTTTCAATTAAAAGTACCTAATACTTTTAATTGAAGAATGTATGACTTTTATATTTTGGTATTTAATACGTACCCTGTATCTTTATTACGCACCGTGTATCTATTTCTCAGGTTTCCCGTTGAACATTCTCTGTCTGCTACCCCACCTAGTCCAGAACTTTGACAGCCCCTCACAGTTCTGTAAAGATGTGGCTGAGAGAATAGCTCAGGTTAGCCTCCTCTCCAAATTTCAAAATGTTGTTACACGTAAAGAGACAATGGATAATCAGGTAGCAGTGAAGTAGCAGTGAACTTCCTCTACAAAATTGTAAGAAAATGTAACCTTTATCATCTGACAAATAATGATTGCCCATCAAATAAATATATACAGTGGAGGAAAAGAGTATTTGATCCCCTGCTGATTTTGTACGTTTGCCCACTAACAAAGAAATGATCAGTCTCTAATTTTAATGGTAGGTTTATTTGAACAGTGAGAGACAGAATAACAACAAAAAAATACAGACAAAACGCATTTCAAATAAGTTATACATTGATTTGCATTTTACTCAGTGAAATAAGAATTTTATTCCCTATCAATCAGCAAGATTTCTGGCTTCCAGGTGTCTTTTATACAGGTAACAAGCTGAGATTAGGAGCACTCTCTGAAAGGGAGTGTTTCTAATCTCATCTTGTTACCTGCAGAAAAGACACCTGTCCACAGAAGCAATCAATCAATCAGATTCCAAAACCTCCACCATGGCCAAGACCAAAGAGCTGTCCTAGGATGTCAGGGACAAGATTGTAGACCTAGGCTGGAATGGGCTGCAAGACCATCACCAAGTAGCTTGGTGAGAGGTTTACAACAGTTGGTGCGATTATTTGCAAATGGAAGAAACACAAAATAACTGTCAATCTCCCTCTGTCTGGGGCTCCATGCAAGATCTCACATTGTGGAGTTTCAAAGATCATGAGAACGGTGAAGAATCAGCTCAGAACTACACAGGAGGGTCTTATCAATGATCTAAAGGCAGCTGGGACCATATTCACCAAGGAAAACAATTGGTAACACACTTATGCCGTGAAGGACTGAAATTCTGCAGCGCCTGCAAGGTCCCCCTGCTCAAGAAAGCTCATGTACAAATCAGTCTGAAGTTTGCCAATGAACATCTGAATGATTCAGAGGAGAACTGGGTGAAAGTGTTGTGGTGAAATGGGACCAAAATCTAGCTCTTTGGCATCACCTCAACTTGCCATGTTTGGAGGAGGAGGAATGCTGCTTATGACCCCAAGCACACCATCCCCACCGTCAAACATGGAGATGGAAACGTTATGTTTTGGGGGTGTTTTTATGCTAAGTGGACAGGAAAACTTCACAGCATCAAAGGGACGATGGATGGGGCCATGTTCCATCAAATATTGGTTGAGAACCTCCTCCACTTAGCCAGGGCATTGAAAATGGGTCATGGATGGGTATTCCAGCGGTATGACCCAAACACACTACCAAGGCAACAAAGGAGTGGCTCAAGCAGAAGCACATTAAGGTCCTGGAGTGGCCTAGCCAGCCTCCAGACCTTAATGCGAAAAAAAATTGGGAGCAAAAGGTTCGAGTTGCCAAACATCTTTCTCGAAACCTTAATGACTTGGACAAGATCTACAAGGATGAGTGGGACAAAATCCCTCCTGAGATGTGTGCAAACCTGGTGGCCAACTACAAGAAACGTCTGACCTCTGTGATTGCCAAAAAAGGTTTTGCCTCCATGTACTAAGTCATGTTTTGCAAAGGGGTCAAATACTTATTTTACTTAGTAAAAAGTAAATCACGTTATAACATATTTGAAATGCGTTTTCTCTGGATTTTTGTTGTTGTCTCACTGTTCAAATAAACCTACCATTAAAATTATAGACAGATCATTTTTTTGTCATTGGGCAAACATACAAAATCAGCAGGGGATCAAATATGTTTTTCCTCCACTGTCTGTATATATATATATATATATATATATATATATATTTATATATTAACTGCAATTAAAACAAAAATAGTAGTAAATGTTGATGTTTGATTTTTGACTGGATGGCCAGGCATGCCTAGAGGAGAAAAATGCTAAACTGTCCAACTTGGTCCATGTGATGACCCTGTACAAAACACATTCGTACACACGAGACTGCTTCTCCTGGGTCAACGTGGTCTGTCGCTACCTTCACGAGGCCTTCTCTGACATCACCCTGAACATGGTCGCTTACATGGCAGAGGTCTGTATTGCTGTTGTATGCATATCTTTACTCTTTTTGAGCATGTTTCAGAATATAGGGCCAAAATGAGCTGTACTCTGCTAGAAAGGGTCAAACATCTGCCATAGATTCCGCTCTGTAGCTTTAAAGGATTACCGTACAACATTCTTGTTGTCAAAGTTGCACACAACACCCAAACAGCACACAAGGCCCAAACACAACATTTATTTCACTTTGAGCTCAACTAAATGAATGTGGATGGACCTTGAATGGTCTTCCATTTCAACCTGTTTCATGAATTCTTTGTTGTTGGCCAGTTATTGGAGAAGGGTCTACCCAGCATGCAGCAGACCTTGCTTCAAATCATCTACAGCTTACTGAGTCACATGGACCTGTCAGTCATTCAGGCCAAGGCATTCAACATGGAAGTTCTCAAGACCATTGAAACATTTGTTCAGGTAAGAGAAAATGTAATTATTGCCTAAAGGAAACAATTACATTATTTCAATACCCATCTCTGTTCACTGGCTATTGAAAAAGGTTATTTGGCATCTCACCTGGTCCACAATGTGCTATTTATTATAAAATGACATTTGAGCCCACAGGCAGAACAAATGTTTTTTGTTGTGTCTTGTTGATTTAATGAATACTAATACTAATGAAATACTAAGCATTCTCCCCACCCATGTTTCATTAAAAAGGTGAACTATGCAGCTTGGACTCAATTATATCAATATTGTAGACGGAACCTTGCCTAAGTTGTATAGTATTTGTTTACATTGAGTAAAGCTTGCTGATGAATGGGTTCTGTATACAATAGATTTTCTGTGTTGAGAAATGCTAATGTTGTCAACATATACCATCATTAAAAATATGAATTTGAGTAGATCACAGCTCATTAACTGTAGGAATATACTTCATGCTTGTTTTTTTTATCACTTACCTTTTCAACAATATATACTTTGGATAAGTCATCTGTTCAGAGTTAACAGTATGTTAATCCTTAAAAGTGAATATTCATTAGGCAGTAACTTTAATAAGTGTGATATTACTTTAACTACTGGAGAAGAAAACAGAGAGTGCTGAGGAGTACATTTGCAGGCACACCCAACATTACTCTATAAACAGCCTTCTGTCTTGGCTGTAGGCCCTCATTCCAGGCTCAAACCCACTGAAACCTGTGGGGATTCTCCTCATTGCTTTTTTACAGTAGCTTTCAGGATGCCCTTACTAAATGCATCTTTGCTAAATTAAAAACACTGTATTAGTATCGTATGGTGAAAACAGTGTACCCTCTTTGTTGTATGTGCGTTTTTGTGTATTTGTGTGTGTGTTAACTCTGCGCACACATATTCTGAAGACGGCCTACTGGAGAGAAGCTTTGAACATCCTGAAGCTGGTTGTATCCCGGTCAGCCAGCTTGGTGCAACCGGCATCCCCCCATAGCGAGCTGTACAATCTGGATCTTCGGGTGTGGGAATGCTCCTCCAAGGCCCTGCCCGGGAAAACACTGGACTTTACTTTTGACATCTCTGAGGTTAGTTAGTTAGAATGGTTCTTTGGATCTGTAACCCTCTCCCCCCATTAGCGCTCTCTTTCTCTCTCTCTCTCTCTCTCTCTCTCTCTCTCTCTCTCTCTCTCTCTCTCTCTCTCTCTCTCTCTATATATCTATATCTATATCTATATCTATATCTATATCTATATCTATATCTATATCTATATCTATATCTATATCTATATATATATATATATATATATACTTCCTCTAAATTTCTTCCTCTATATTTTCACTTCCTCTAATTCTGACGTAATGTTGCATCGTTCCCTGACAGTAAGCCAGCCAGAGACAAGACAGGGCTTGTTCTGTCCAAGAAGCCCATCTGTGTTATGCAAGGACTGCGTCCCAAAAGCACTGCCATATATTGATAACCGGGTGTCATTTGAGACAAAGACAAACAAGTTTGTGGTGAAAGCCAAAAGGCCCCTTTAAGGAATGGTTTCTCTCCCGTTTTTCCCTGTGTTTGGATTGCTTGTTTCAGATTGTGTTAATGACTACATGGTTTCTGTTCAAAGTAAACAGTTAAACCAATCAAAACATAATCAGGGCTATCTATTGCATTAGATGCATGCTATATTCTAGACACTCGTTGTTGGCTATCTAGCGAACATGAAACCATAATCATTTCTAGCGCTATAGTATGTACACTTTGACCAGTTTGCAAAAGGCTTAATTACTTTATCTATTTTTTATTTTGTTTCAGGTTTCTGTACTATGTAAGTGTGGGAATTTTGTGAATGGAAGGAACTGATGTCAGATAGAGCTGCTGTCGTCCTTTGTATGGGAATCAGGAAGGAGAGTTTAAACTAGGCTGGAGGGAGGGGGGGACAGAGGGCAGGAGGGACAAAGGGAGGGAGGAAATGAGCAGCAGCCAAAATGAAAGCCAGATATCACAACTGCCTGCAGAGGAATGATTTAACCAACTAAATGTCTTGTTTCACAGACACATTCCTCTATATTTTAGATGGAACGGGGTTGGGGATGAAATACAGCAGAAGGAATTTAATCCGGTCATGTTACTAGAGACAGACGGAATCTGTGTAAATAGACCGCAGGTGGATGGAGTAAGAAAACCAAGATGGATTTTTAAGTTTTCACTGCACAAGGTTATGAACGAAAACCAACAGGATAGTACTTAGGGCATTTCAAACACTACCTGGCAGGTGTTGACATATTGATGAACAGCTGAATAGTTTGAATTATTGATGGCCTGGCAGGAAGTGCTGGAGCAATTTAGAGGAGAAGAGAATGAGCTGACCGTTGATGGACTCACGGCTAAAGAGAGGCAAACTTGTCCATCTCCAAACCTCCTCTCTGTGCATGACTCGCTGAGGCCTGTTTGTTTCTGTGCATGTGTAGACCCCAGTAATTGGCAGGAGGTATGAGGAGCTGCAAGGTTCGCCGGGCCGGGCCGGGAAAAGCCGGGCATTAGCTGTGACCCACAGCACCTCCTCCACCTCTTCAGGTTCTACCTCAAACAACGTTCTGGTACCAGTCAGCTGGAAGAGGCCCCAGTCCTCTCAGGTCAGTGTGCTTCTCTCCTTTCACCCCCTAATCCATTTAGGTTAGTCTTTCAATCTTTCTCTCACTCTACTCAGTTTTCTCAGTTCACTGTCCCACTTTATGTTCCTGCGTATTACCTCTGCATAAAATGGGCACTACCGGTTTAGCTTGTCGGTTAGCCAACATCGCAGGAAACAGAACAGTGGAGTTTGTAAAGCACTTCCAGATGTAGCCACAGGATTAACAACAATAAATATCTTTCCTGATGATGTCACTTGTAACATTTAAGTAACAGAACTTTGCAAAAACTACTAAATGTGTCGGGAGTGTTGACTGAAATACATGAAATCCTGAAGCATTTTTTGTCCAGTTTTACAGCAAACAAGTACAAATAGGGGCAGTCTCTTAAAATGCGGCAGCAGTTAAAGCTGTATATCCTAAAGGGATGTTTAACAAAAAAAGAAAATTAATTTGTCCACTGTTCATACAAAAATATGCATTTCAGTTGCCAGAACAAAAAGTATGATGACAATGCAGTCCCTTAAAGAGCAGACATAACAGAATGAGATAAAAATATGATTTTTTGTTTTGCATACTTTTCTTAATCTCTACAGAAGAGAACACGGGAAAAGCTGGTGAATGTACTGTCTTTGTGTGGACAGGAGGTTGGGCTCACCAAAAACCCTTCGGTGAGATCCCACACACATACATTCATGTTTTACTGTCCTTGTAAAGACTAAACGTAATTTAAATTACATTTTCCTAATCCAAAAACAGTGATCCCATATAGAAATTATTGAGAATTATGTGTTTTACAGTATATGCATTTTTTTTTTAAATGACTGCCCATTTCACTGTCCCACAACTTGCTTCTGATAACTATACTAGTTTGAAAAGAAATCTGAGTGTCCCATCTCCAGGTGATCTTCTCTAGTTGTGGGGAGCTTGACCGGATGGATCTGCAACCCAGCCAGGTTTCCTCAGATGAAGGAACACGGGACCAGGACAACATGGATGACATCACATCTGAACAACAGTTCAGAGTCTTCAGAGACTTTGACTTTCTGGATGTCGAGCTGGAGGAAGGAGAGGTGAAATGTTATGATTTATTAGCTTGGTTGATTGATTTAATAATTAATATATAATTCTCTCTGTAAGCACTGGATGAATGCAAACAAGGGTTTACAGCTCATTATTATTGTTGTTTCTGGTTTTAGCAGGCATAGTTAATGTAAGGGTGGAGAATATGGCTAGCTAAATGAAGATTAAAGGGGCTTGATTGCAATGGACAATTCACTGAGGTGGTTCAGCTTTTAAATAACTTTTCTGGTTGTACCTAGGTTGTTTAAGAGTATCGGGAACAATGACCATTGCACCCTGTAGGGTCCATCTTTCAGATGCAATGTTCAACCGGTGTCCTGACTCGCTGGGGTCTCTAAAGATCTCATTGCACTTTTTATATGAGTAGGAGTATCCCAGTGTCCTGGCTAACAAGTCCATACCAAATCATTCACAGTTTCTCCGTTCCTCATTATTATCATAGGACCAACAGCATATTAGGCAGGTGGTTGTTATGCTTTGGCTTATCAGTGATATAAATATATACACACTAACATTCAAACTAAAGAAATTAAGAAAAGCTAATTATTTGTCCATTAAATGAACATGCAATTGATCAGAAATATATTGCAGACATTGTTATTGATGTAAATGACTATTGTCGTTTGAAACAGGTAATTTCTTTAAGGAACATCTATGTAGGAGTGTACAGGCCCAATGGCATGTTGTGTTTGGTATCATTTTAAAAGGCTAATTGATCATTAGAAAACCATTTTGCGGCACAGTACTGAAACATACAGTATACTGTTCAAAAGTTCTGGGCTACTAAATAAATAAATTAAAGCCATTTCTCTAAACCAGGGGTTTCCAACCCTGGTCCTGGAGAGCTACTGTCCTGGTTGTTTTCACTCCAACCAAATGTATTTGCAACCTCATTCAGCAATTACCTATCTAATAATTAGAGTCCGGTGTGCTAAATTAGGGTTTGAGTGAAAACCACCAGGACAGTAGCTCTCCAGGACCAGGGTTGGAGACCCCTGCTCTAAACACACTAACTCTATATTTTTCAGACAATATAAAATGTACGACATCCCCATAAACACCTCAAAACATTTGTACAAACTAAGATAAGCTGTTTTACAAGCGTTTTGTATTTTTTGGCCTTGCTTAACACTAAAAGCGCCGAGCCATTGTTACCCCCCCTAAAGTGTCGTTTGGGCAAAATTTGCCCATGAGTCTACAGACAGGGACGTATTTACTGACACGTAATGGTCGCTAGATGGCGTTTCTTGTACGGATCCAAAGTCAAGGCCCAAACTTTTGGGTGTCTGTTATTTTGTGTCAAAGTGTTTTGATTCAGTGTTGCTCCGGGTTCGAGGTTAGGGTGTTACGATTGCAGTAACTACAATGTGTAAAGACGCCGGTCTGGCTTGGTTTTATACGATATAATATCGCGCTCAATATTGAAGTTTGTATTGGTGGAAAAATACAAATAGCAACGAAGGAAATATAAAGTCAAAATGACTTTTGCAACTGAACTGGTGATGTCAAGTAGATTGTCTTGCGCCTTCACCTTACTGTCGATCTATGGCCAATGTCTGTGTTACGTTCTAAATTTCACAATAAATCGACCTGCTCACAAAACCCAAATATCACTATATAAAACAAGTGACATTTAAAAGAACAAAGTAAGAACATAATTCTAAACCGCTTTCTTGTATATTTTGAATTAGATAAATACCAAACATTCCGAAATGGTTGAGTCATTGGCTTTCCGGTGGTGCAGTGGTTTGAGTGTACTGATAGTCAGCCGAGGGTTCATGGATCGGTTCCTCCTGTCTGCCACTACTTAAAATTTCCTTTTCTCCTTCAGCAATTTTCCAATTTTCCAATTGTCCTAATTTTTTGGAGTAAACCCAAATTGCTGCTTCCAGCTATATGTGTTATTATAATATTGTACACTAAAATGTGGCAGAGAAATTAACACATTATAAAATCTATATAATGCGTTTTACATAATAGCATTATCATCTCCCTACTACACCATAGGCAGGACAAGGAGGAGCTATTAAAATTACAATGTTTGAAATATTTGTGTAAAATCACCTGATATGAAAATGAGCAATCTAATGGGTGTGTGTAATTTGTGTATACTCTAATAGGTTAGTCTTAGGGAATTGCATTGTGCTCAGGGTTTCTTTGCTTGAGCTAGTAAAGAATGCACCCATCCCCCACCTAAAGACCGCATCGCGAATCAATAGATTTGGTCTCAAGTTAAATCGCTAACATGTCTGGCAGAGCTCACAAGTTTGGTCTCCCTGAACATTGAACGCTGACTTTACAGCTCCTTTTCGCAGTCTCATAACAATATTGTCCGCTAACCGCTGACCAGCCGGCCTACTTTCATCTTTCCATAAATAGGGTTGTGCGTTCAACATATATTTTGTTTGCGGCTACCCAGAATTTTATGCCAAATGTGTCCGGTTTATTGGCCATTTATTGTGTAACGCAACACCGCGCCTTGATGGGGAAAAGTTGTTAATTTACAGTTACGTTCTCACTGCACTAGAAACAAACCTAAAAACCGGGAACAAAAGTTGTTGATAATACCAAGCATAATATAACATATTTGGCAACTGAATTGGCAATGTCAAGGAGCTTATCTAGCAAATCAAAAGATTAGGTCTCCCTGAACATTGAACGCTGACTTCACATCTCCTTTTCGCAGTCGCATAACAATATTGTCCGCTACTTTCATTTCTCCATAAATTGCGTTGTGCATTCAACATGTATTTTTTTGGCGGCTATTCAGAATTTAATGACAAATGTATCCGGTTAATTAGCCATGTATTGTGTAAAGCGACACTGCGCCTTGTTCATCTACTACAGTTATGTTCTCACTCCACTGTATTTCACAAACAAATCGAAATGTATCATTCACAAGACAGGCAGTCCTTGCGGTCCTGTCATCAAAGCGCAGATATCTGAGAATCTTTGATTTTCATTTTGGTTGACCAATTATCATCAAGTTCATGCTTTTACCGCCAGTAGCACCTCTCAAATAAATAAGATCCACGAATGCTTTTAGTTCGGCATGTGTCAATTTTAACTTTCCTGCATAATTTTGCTCAGCTCCCGCTTCCGTGTATTTTCTAACGTTTGTACAGATGTCTATGTCAATCAAACACTTTAGACTACTCAGTGGACTTGTAATATTTTCATATGTAATATTTTTAGGGTTATTTCGTCAGGAGTAATCCTATTGTAACTGTAGGTATTATTATTAGGGTCACTCCGTCATGTATATTTTCAATAAAAAAATACTAAACATTCCGAAATAGACGAATTATCAACTTCACTGGTGGGGCAGTGGTTAGAGTGAACCGATTGAACCTCTGTCTGCAGCAGCTTAAAATGTGCTTTTACGCTTCCGCATTTTGCGTATGCGTGCGGTACACGTCTGTCAATTTTCGAATTGTCCCCAATGTTTTGGAGTAACCCAAATTGCTGCTTGCAGCTATATGTATTATTATTATTGAATTGTACACTTTATTTTACTTGAGAGTCAAATAAAATAAACCATTGCTTTCTACATACATACAACTACTAGACTACTTCAACATGTATGGCACTGAATCATAACACAAATAAGACGTTCCGGATCTTTGCTTGAAGTAATTTGGTCTAACTGGACCTTTCTACATTTTAATATATATTTATACATTTTAAAGATTTTCTTTTTCTAAATAACAGAAGACTCGTATACGGGAGCCCTTGCGACATCTGCCGATAGAAAAGAGAATTGCAACCATGGAATGCAGGAATTAAAATGGCCGAACGCGCAATTTAACATTGAACAAGAATGAAATCGCCTTAAATCAGCTTTTCTCTGTGTGATTTTGAAAATGTAAAAATACTGGGTGATAAAACACACATATTTAGGAAAAATAAAAAAGCAGGGTCCTGGAATTTGATCGAGAGCGAAGATATAACTTTCCTCTTCACTGGGTAAAATTTGCAAGCTCTGGCGCTTCTAGTGTTAAAACATAGGCAAGTGTTTTCTGTGTTCAACTTGCACAGACTTCAAATGTCTTTTTGACATTTCTTCCAACTGTCTCACAGTATGTCAATTACTTTACTATTTCATGGTTCATTTGTATAATGTATTTTCATGTTTATTTTGATTTATTCTAATGTTATATAGTGTTTTGCAAGCAAGTAAACACTTGCCCAAAATAACTTTTCACAAATTTCTCAGGTGGCGTAAAACTGCACAGTATATACACTACTGTATATATAAGTATGTCTATATTACTACTGTAGGTAATACATGTGTATAGTCACAAATGTTGCTAAGTAATTGGTGATAATTTAGCATCAGCTAAATTATTAATATGTTACAGTGTCACATGATTTGGGCCTTTTCAAGAAGAAACGCAAAGATCTCCTAAACTTAATGATATCAGTTCAAGTCAACAAAGCCATAATATGTGCAACTTTCAAAGCAAACATTTTTTTGATAGAAAACTAAAATACAAACATTAGGATTAACATTTACAAATTCTTCTTCTATCCTGTAATGTAATGTGGATTTTTTTTTCTTTTTGTCTCTTTGCCACCCTTTAGGAGCTCCAGGTAAGTTCAGTTACATTGCAATGCACTGCTAATACTGTGTGAAAATGGCGTGCAGTAGGTTGTATTAGACTCCATGTGTCCCAAGCGGTAACCTACTAAGTGCATTTCATTTGACCGTAGCCCCATGAGCTCTTTATTAAAAGTAGTGCACTAGTGTACATAGGGAAAATGCTGCCATTTGGATGCATCCCATGTAATGCACAGTGATTTGATTCCTTGCCGATATTTGGAGAGTGTTGAAGACCTATGAAGATGTCTCTCATTATAATGTTCAGATTAGTCTTTTTAGAATAACGTTTAAAGGCTAGGTGGCTATTGAATATGGGTCAATTCCTACTGTCTCAGTTATATTAGAGAATTCAACTCATTATCACAAACAAGTATGCATGGCAATAACAATATAACAATATCAAATTGGTAAAAAGTTTAATAAAAAAAAAGTATAGCTAAGCAATACTAAGTTAGTTGAGCTCCAAACAAGGGATTGCGAATCATCATGTAGATTCTATGGAGTATTAGATTTGACATTGTTGATCAGTCAGCAGATGCTTTTAACTTGAGAGATTTACAGGAGCATTTTTATTTACATTTTGTGCTCATGTGCACAAATACATATATTAGCTTTACCGTGTAGGCTCGGCTGTGTCCTTGTTTTTACAGTTACAGAGGGGAGAACAAGTTTTTGATACACGGCCGATTTTGCAGGTTTTCCTACTTACAAAGCATGTAGAGCAGGGATCTCAAACCGGTTCCACGGAGGGCCGAGTGTCTGCAGGTTTTAGTTTTTTCCTGTAAATTGGTTCCAGGTTCAGACCTACATAACCAGATGAGGGTAGACCTAACCAATCAGTGACATAATTAATCAATCAAGTACAAAGTGAGAGTGAAAACCTGCAGACACTCGGCCCTCCATGGAACCGGTTTGAGACCCCTGATGTAGAGGTCTCTAATTTTTGTCATAGGTACACTTCAACTGTGAGAGGCGGAATAAAAAATCCAGAAAATCACATTGTATGATTTTTAAGTAATTAATTAGCATTTTATTTCATGATATATGTATTTCATACATCAGAAAAGCCGAAACTTTAATATTTGGTACAGAAATCTTTGTTTGCAATTACAGAGATCATACATTTCCTGTAGTTCTTGACCAGGTTTGCACACACTGCAGCAGGGATTTTGGCCCTTCTCCAGATCCTTCAGGTTTTGGGGCTGTCGCTGGGCAATACGGACTTTCAGCTCCCTCCAAGATTTTCTTTTGGGTTCAGGTCTGGAGACTGGCTAGGCCACTCCAGGACCTTGAGATGCTTCTAACGGAGCCACTCCTTAGTTGCCCTGGCTGTGTGTTTCGGGTCGTTGTCATGCTGGAAGACCCAGCCACGACCCATCTTCAATGGTCTTACTTAGGGAAGGAGGTTGTTGGCCAAGATTCTCGCGATACATGGCCCGACCCATCCTCCCCTCAATGTGGTGCAGTCGTCCTGTCCCCTTTGCAGAAAAGCATCCTCAAAGAATGATGTTTCCACCTCCATGCTTCACCGTTGGGATGGTGTTCTTGGGGTTGTACTCATCCTTCTTCTTTCTCCAAACACGGCGAGTGGCGTTTAGACCAAAAAGCTCTATTTTTGTCTCATCAGACCACATGACCTTCTCCTATTCCTCCTCTGGATCATCCAGATGGTCATTGGCAAACTTCAGACGGGCCTGGACATGCGGTGGCTTGAGCAAGGGGACCTTGCGTGCGCTGCAAGATTTTAATCCATGACAGCGTAGTGTGTTACTAATGGTTTTCTTTGAGACTGTGGTCCCAGCTCTCTTCAGGTCATTGACCAGGTCCTGCCGTGTAGTTTCTGGGCTGATCCCTCACCTTCCTCATGATCATTGATGCCCCACGAGGTGAGATCTTGCATGGAGCCCCAGATCGAAGGTGATTGACCGTCATCTTGAACTTCATCCATTTTCTAATAATTGCGCCAACAGTTGTTGCCTTCTCACCAAGCTGCTTGCTTATTGTCCTGTAGCCCCTCCCAGCCTTGTGCAGGTCTACAATTGTATCCCTGATGTCCTTACACAGCTCTCTGATCTTGGTTATTGTGGAGAGGTTGGAGTCTGTTTGATTGAGTTTGTGGACAGGTGTCTTTTCTACAGGTAACGAGTTCAAACAGGTGCAGTTAATACCGGTAATGAGTGCAGAACAGGAGGGCTTCTTAAAGACAAACTAGCGGGTCTGTGAGAGCCGGTATTCTAACTGGTTGGTAGGTGATCAAATTCTTATGTCATGCAATAAAATGCAAATTAATTAATTAAAAATCATACAATGTGATTTTTTGGATTTTTGATTCCGTCTCTCACAGTTGAAGTGTACCTATAATAAAAATTACAGACCTCTACATGCTTTGTAAGTAGGATAACCTGCAACATCGGCAGTGTATCAAATACTTGTTCTCCCCACTGTATAATAATGATGTCAAATCAATATTAAAATAGCAGTCATGTATTTATTTATTCTGTTCAAATACCAGATTTTTTTTTATAGTCAGTAATTTTATTTAACCAATACAGGTTAGTTTTAATGAGATTAAAGCTATTTTTCCAAAAGAGACCTGTATTACCCACAATAATTTTCCACCAGGTTTGCATTTATTTTTTGAGAATAAACTGGGTTTCGAAAATGGCTTGGGTTCTGAGATCCATTCTGCAACAAAATGACATGAGGACCATTGTAGTTTAAAAATAGACCAGGGGGTCCAAAAGGCGTTTTGCTTTCCTCTCAATGCAATAAACCCATCAGAATTGTCACAGAAGCAACCTCTTATTTGGCACCAGGATAGTCTTCTCCTAATCCCTCAAAAGTTAAACCTGATCATGTCAGTCACTACAGGATAAGGGGTCTGTCCTGTCTGTTGTGGTAGCTGCATTCCAAATACCATTCTGACTTTCTTGAGAATTGTGACCTGATTGAAAGTCATTTTCCCATTGTATTATAGGAAAAACTGGTTTCTAGACGCTGGTCAGTTTTTCACTTTTCCCCCTTGGTTATGGTTAGCATAAGGAGAACGGAAGATGATCCTAGATCTGTACCTAGAAAAAGGCTTATCCAGAACATCTGAAACAAGGTTCTGGTGGAATTAAGTTGTTTTGTTACTCAGGCTACTTTGATCCGATCCATCAAAATTCCTTTTAATAATACGCCATTAGGGTGCCTTTCTGTATTCACATGAACCGTAGTGCTGGACCAGATATATTATGTTAGCATAGTCCTTACATTAATTGCAGAAAGGAGTGGAATGCGGTGGAAGATTGTGTTCCCAGGTTAAGGCAGTACCACTCAACTTGTAAAAAGATAAAAGTGTGACTGTTGAAATGGAGTTGAGCTTTGGCTTTCTCTGCATGGTCGGGCATTTGTGCGTGCACGTGTGCGTCTGAGTGTGCAGGAGAGACGTGTGGTCTGTCTGGCTTGTTTCTCAAAGCTGCGTGTGTCATCCTTACAGGGGGAGATGATGGACAGCTTCAACTGGGGGGTGCGGAGACGCTCTATGGATAGCCTGGGTAGGAGTGACCTGGTGCCTCTAGACGACAGCCAGCTGTTTAGCAGCAGGCCCAGCCTGGGACAAATCACCCACCCAGACTCAGAGGAATCATCAGAGGATGACTTCCTCACAGCCAGCCAGATTCTAACTCACTCCCAAGTGGTACGTCATAACATCTGCTAATTTACCCTAACCCCCAATTGACAACTGTAACTGTTAGAGGGCTCTGTGTGGCTCAATTGTTGCAATTCACAAATCTTGGTTTTAGTTTCCACAGGAGACAGGAGAAAAAATGTACTTTTGATAAAGAGCATAGGCAAAATTACTTAACTGCCAAGAATAGTGAATTTCTCTGTGTGAGTGGCTGATTAGTAAAACAGTTTATGGTTGTGTTGCGATGGACAAACTGCAAGAACAACACAAAAAAAAAAGTGTTGGACTTATTCTCTTGAAACACATTGCTCTCTCACCCAGGATGAGTAATAGTAGAGTGGGGGTAATGAAACATATTTCTCTTCTCCATCCAATCTGCTTGATGGAACTTTGTGAAAATTATATTTTATGTTGATTGACAAATATATAAGTAGTATAGATATTCAGTTTAAATATATACATGTGTAGTATTTTTATGTTTTTCTCTGCACTTACTAGAAGAGCTTTAGAGACATTACTAGAAGGTCCAGGTTTAAGTAGTATCTGTTTTCAGCACAGACATCTTGCACCCCAGATGTGCTTAATAGCACTCAATCAGAGTACTTATTGAAACCAACTCGGAGATGGACTTTTGTCTCATTACAGATTGTCAACCTGTCCCCCACCGAGGAAGTCAGTCACCTGGATTCTCTGTCCACTCCCCTCAACTCTTCATCCACTGACCTTACACATCTCTCCCTCCATGCACGGACATCAAGTTTGGAGGTCTCACTGCCAGAGGACTCAAAGCCAAGGGTGCCTAAAGGCTTCAGAGTGACTGACATCACCATTCTTAAATGTCTTACTAATGCTGCCAAATGAGAATGTTCTGTTCTATGGCAGGGATAAGTGTTGAGGTGTCTGTCCCATAGCCTGTTAGTTGTACTGTGTATGTTGTTAGGAATCTTCACAATTTTTCTTTATAGCAAATATGGAGGAACCTGTTTTTTGTAAAGCTTCTAGACAACTGTACCTCATGGCAATATTGAATCCTCGTTCTAACATCTTCATCTAATTATTTGGGCTGGTTATGGCTGGTTGGCGCATCTATTTGTCATATTCTACATCTTTTGAGACCTAGGGTTCTTTGAGAGTTATGTGGGTGTTTAGGCAGCAAAGTGTTTCTTTTTTTTTGAAACATGAAGGCAATGTTCAGACCTACTGCTTGTCAGTGGGGGGTTCTATGTAACACTATGTAATTTTTGGATACATTGAAACGGCATCCCAAATGTTTCTTAGTCAAAACAAGTGTGCCACATCGGTAATAGGAACATAACAATCTGACAATGGCCATATGATCTTTCTTTCACTCATCGTCCAGCCACCGGAATCAACAGAAGATGAAGACACATACATCCATGAGAATTACATATCCCTGTCCATCAGTGAGCTCCCACTGGGATTTGACTGCTGCAATGACAGCTGTAGCCTGGAAAACCTGGCTCCGGATGATTACAGAAGAGAATTGGACCTGGACTCCAGCTGTCTGCCCAGGTATAGTGCTGTTTAGTTAGATCAGAGGTTCTTAAACCTGTTCTCTGGGATCAGTTGACTTTTAATGTGTTTTGTTGTATCCCAGTATTCACCTAAACAAGGGAGTGGTAAGTAGTTTAGGTGGCTAGCTCTAGAAAAGTTAAAAACATGGCTGCCGGTCCCTGATGAGAGATTTGTGAACCACTGAATTCTGATATTCTGAATACTGTGTGACTAAGCAATTACAAGTGTGTGTTCGTGAAGTTTAATGTTTTATTCATTAATAAACTTCATAGACTTATACCTTGTAGTGAATTTTAATTATTTTAATGCTGAAAATATTCATAATATTTTTTACAAATCATAACATTTTTGAGATTTTATGTTTGTGGGATTTTTTGCAAGCATTTTTGTTAGAGGTTATTGTTATAGCACTATATGTTGCTATAACAAGCACTGTTTGTGAGCCTCGGACCGCTAAGGGAGAGGGGGCTTCCAACTAACATTTTACTTATGGCTACAATAGGCTATGGCCGGCACTGAGTGCAAGTGACTTCCTTGTTTACCTCATCTAACATACTATAGAGAATTATTCTTAAAATGTTAACACTGCTGGGAAAAGAAGACCCAATATGAACCGTACAGGTCAGCTAAACTATCCACTATAGTTGCTGGCATCACACTGGGAAGAACCGTGCGAGAATCAGCAACTCAACACTCTCAAACAATAAACACACAACAAACACTCACAAATGTATATAACCAGCGACGTTTAAATCAATAGATGCCATTAATTTATTGATCCGAATATTGAGGTTGCAACTCCACATTTCCCATTTTAAAAGTGAAAAGAAACACATTATCTTCACAAAAATCATTCTTGTTTGATTGTTTGAAGAGGGGTTTAGAGTGCTGCTATTTCTTCTAGCGTGTTTTGATGGATTTGTGTACCTGGTCTTCCTCAACCAGTCTTGGCGAGGAGGAGAGAGATGAGCTGATGGAATCTCGTACTTCCCCTCCTCCATCACCGTTCTTCTCTGCCATCTTGGCGGCCTTCCAGCCAGCAGCTTGCGATAATGCAGAGGAGGCGTGGCGAAGACACATCAACCAGCTGGTGTCTGACTCAGATGGCTCCTGTGCAATCTACACCTTCCACGTCTTCTCCTCCCTCTTTCAGGTAGATAGTGGATTCACATTGCTAACTGTACTTTATTCCTGTGGATGTTTCTGATGAACCATAACAAAACAGCATTTTTTTCAGTTAGCCTATTGAGAACTAAGTAAAACGTTGACTAGACATTTCTTGTTATGTTGCTAAGATTTGTATAGTTAACATTTCTTATCTGACATCATTCAGGTTTTTTTTTTGCTTTTCTGTCTCTTTTAACAGTATAGCATCATTAGTAACTCTCATGTTGTCATTTAAACAAATTATTGTTTTCCTGGCACTTTTTAGATGGAAAGACATCTAAATGGAACTACAAATGCAGGTTTAAATACCTTGGGGATTCACTTCTTATATTTGTGCTTCTCAAATCAACAATAGGAATCTTTCCGTTACACATCCTGCGGCTGTGTAGACTCGACCTGATGCAAAGCATGCACTTGCTATTTTGTCCATAGTGACTGCAACTGCACTTTGTGCACTTAGTTGGGAATAAAAACCAACTGTCCCTATTTGTTTTTCATTTTCAGGGTATACAGAGTAAATTCTGCTCCCTGACCTGTGATGCTGCAGGTTACCTAGGAGATGGCCTGCGAGGGATAGGTTCTAAGTTTCTCAGATCATCCCAGATACTAACATCATGCTCTGAGTGTCCCACACTGTTTGTAGATGCTGACACTGTGAGTAGTAGCGATTAATATTTATATACATTGTTTTATTCTGAATGCACCATGTTTTATATCATGTATCTATTGGTGGTATACTGATTTCCCATCTCATGTGTTTGATTCTGGTTCAAAACCAAGTGAAGAGGCATTCAAGTCAGGGGAGATTTGTTTCTTTATTAGCATGAGTCCAAGATGTTGACCTTCCATAGTTCTTCATGTTCTTCTCCAAGCAATCCCCTGGTAATCTCCAAAGACTATAGGTTTAACGCAACCTTTTATGTCAGAATGCATAGGAGGGGGTCAAAGGCAATAGCCAATCAGTACACAAGGTCCATCCCACAACAAACCCCAGATGGCCCATTCCTGATAACAAAAACCATTGACAACACATGGTGTTGGGGGGAGACTACCCCCTTAAATAACCACATCCTGCCTATTGTTTTTTGTTCTATTCATAAATTGTGACAAATTTAAACCATTTCAGTTCCATAATCCAACACATGTTAACATTGCAATCTAACTTATTTAGTCAGCCTAAGTGTAACATTGTATTTCCTTTTCTCAGATCATATCCTACGGGCTGCTGGAGAAAATAAAATTTAGTGTACTGGAACTCCAAGAATATTTGGACACCTACAATAACAGGAAAGATGCTGCCAAAGCTGTAAGTCATAACACAAGTTGTTTTTACAATTAGCCCTTAATCCGTCAAAAAGCTATCTATTCATATCTCCACGTTGTAGGGGACAGTCTGTTGCAAAGAATGACGTGTCGTTGTTATTTCTGTACAATAGAGGCCTTCCGAATCTCAAACACAAAAACACTGTATTTCAAGATTTCATCAAAAAACCTACAAATGTTTTCTCAGAGGTGGCACATTTAGGCCCTGAATCAAATCTAATCTTGAATTTTTGTATTTAGTGTTCCACCACACTGATACGGGGACCAGAAATTGACAATTTTGGTTGATATTTTATAGTTTTTAAAAGAAAGACTTTTCTTATTATTATGTAACATTTTCGTACAATAAACAACTTTTGGTTGTTGTGAACCTCTGGGGATATCCAAATGTGATGTAAAACAGCTTACCTGTTGTAGGGTACTGTGTTTCTCATCATTCTACTACAAAGGATGACCTCCTGAGAGGTCAAAATTGTGACAGGCAGATTTTAAATCCCAAGAAGGCTTTAACAGAAGCGCCAAGCCATTGTTACTACTACAGTTATGTTCTCACTGCACAGTTTTTCATGAACTAATCGAAAACCTCCAATATCATCATCTCAAATGTATCAGTCACAAGGCGGGCAGTCCTTGTGGTCTTGTCATCAAAGCGCAGATAGAGCATGATATCTCAGAATTTTAGATTTTCATTTCTGCCGACCAATAATCATCGAGTTTCATGCTTTTACCGCTAGTAACACCTCTCAAATAAATAAGACCCTTGAATGCTTTTAGTTCGGCATCTGTCAATTTGAACTTTCCTGTATTATTTCGCTTTGCTCCCGCTTCCTTGTATTTTCAAATGTTTGTCCAGATGTCTGTGTCAATCAAACACTTTAGACTACTCAGTGTAATTTTAATATTTAATATTATTAGGGTTATTCCGTCAGCTATATGCTTTATTTCGTCAGAAGATAATTAACACTAACCCTCTTCCATGTATATTTTCAATTAGGACAATACCAAACATTCCGAAATGACCAAATTATTAACTGTGCCGGTGGCTTTGGCGCAGTGGTTAGAGCAGGGGTGGGAAAACTACGGCCCGATGGCCAAATGCGGCCCACTGTAACGTTCCGTTTTCGCCGTTACGTGTTTTTTGGTTTCGGTTCGTTCCCGTTGCCTTTTTTTTGTTTCTGAACGCTGCCCGGGTTTTCCGTTATTGGATGCACCTGTTGCCTGTTACGGTGCGTCCAATATATGTCGGTTGTTTGTTTTGTTCGTTGTGAGGTATTGTACGTTCTACGTCTGTACTAAGCTGTCATTCTCTTCAGTCTATCGTTTGTTCGTGTGTTAGATTGCGTATTAAGCTTCTACCGTCATTCCGCGTACCAATCCTCTGCCTGCCCTCGACTACGTCTCCTGCCTAGCCCTTGCCTGTTCTCTATACCCCCCAACCACATTCATTACACCCGCGAGGCTGTCCCATCCGGCCCGCAGAATGTAATACATTTTTTTTTTAGGGAAATTAACCAGCCCATTCTTATACATCTCAGTCAGAATTTAAACTATTTACACATTATAAGGGATCTACTGTACATATGTAATGTATGTTTTAACGTTTGCCCTTTTCTGGCCTGTAAATCATTTATGATTAACAAATTACAAAATCCTGATGTGGCCCCCGAGCCAAAAAGTTTGCCCTCCCCTGGGTTAGAGTGTACCGCTTGTAAACCCATGGTTACATTTTTCCTGTCTGCCGCAACTTAAAATCTGCTTTTACGCTTCTGCAATTTGCGTATGCTTGACACATGTCTGTCAATTTTCCAATTGTCCCCAATTTTTTGGAGTAATCCAAATTGATGCTTGCAGCTATATAATAATAATTATTATTATTGATTTGTACACTTTATTTTATTTGAGAGTCAAATAAGTCTTCTACATACATACAACTACTACTACTACTACAATATGTATGGCACTGAATCATAACGCAAATAAGACATGATGTTCAAGACCTTTGCTTGAAGTAATTTGGTTTAGCTGGACCTTTCTACATTTTAATTGAATACCACTGATCTATATATTTTTACACTAAATAAAGAGATTGTCTAAATAACAAAAGACTCGTATACGGGAGCCCTTGCGACATCTGCTGATAGAAAAGAGAATTGCAGCCTTGGAATGCAGGGAAAAAAGATTGCCAAATGCGCACATGGCAACATTTTTACATTGAACAGGAATTAAATGATTGATTTTGAAAATGTAAAGATACTGGGTGATGAAACACACATATCTAGGAAAAGTTAAAGAGACTACTGGATATCTTGCATAATGACTGGCAAAGAACAGATGAAGCATCAGTGAAGTCCTCAAAATCTATGAGGTCCTCAAACAGTTTAGCAATACATTGAGGGAGTGGGGATTTCAGAGAACAGTCGATCAATGCTGTGTCAAGGTAAAAACATCAGTACATTACATGATAGTGTGCTATTTATTGCACAAAACTGTCGGTTCTGGGGATTAAAAAGCAAATTGGTACTATGCGGATTACAAACATATTTTGTTGAAAATCATTGTTGAAAATTAATATGCATATTTGGGGTCCTAGTGCATACTTGAAATTTGTTAGTGTCAAATAAATTGTGCTTTCTGTTTTTGCTCCATATGCAATGAGTAAAAGACATTTGCAACACAGTATTATTAATTATTGATACATTTGATGAAAGTACCAATGTTTCAGCATTTAAACATGCAAATCAGAACTTTTGATGAGAACTTCCACTTCTTATCCCACAGTGGTTAACAAACTGCAAGGCCACATTTTCCAGAGGCAGTGGGGGTGCGGTGATCAACAGTCAGTCAGGGGAATATGAGGAAAAGGTAGGACTTCTTTCCTTTGTCCACTTACTTACCCAGTCGTTTTGAACAGTTGATGAACTATTAGTGTATTTAATAATAAAGCTTCTTGTTGATTAGATGCCTAAAATGTTTTGAAGACGATTAAAAATAATACAAATATTAGTGAACAATAGCTGTCTATTAACTTTTTGTTACTAAACTTGTAATGCCTATTATGCATATAGAAGGGAGAGTATAACTCTTTCAGTAACAAAAAAGCAGTTTAATTTAAATATTTCTTTGTCATGTTCAAAGATGATTGATGCTATGTTTTGTCTTGTTGATTTGATTTGAAAAACAAGTTGTTCCAGTAACTTGGTAAAATGTTTTCACAAAATAATGTTATGAAGAGTAATTCAGATTCCATTTCAATCGATTCCTTTCACATTTCCTGCCTTTCGATTACTCTGTGCTAGCTCTGTGAGTGAAATACTTAAATTTTCTCCTTAAATATCAAAAGAAAATGTTTGTTTCTGGGCAACCCTGCACATCATGTCTTTTCCATTGCAATGTGTAATGTCACAATTTTGACCCTGCTGGGCAGGAGATCAGTAGGCTTAGTGCAATTGTGCCAACTCTGTATCGATCATTGTAATGTGCATTTTTGTTGGCAAGAGCACCCAGAGTTCAGGGATTAGGCTAGGGGAGCATATTCTGCCTGTACATGACAATGAACATGGCAGATGGCTAGCACAAATAGATCTGTATCCAGGCTAAGTACCACAAACATTACGGGCTAATTTATAATCTCCAGAAAATCCACAGTCACAGTCCTGCTTAACTTTATAATGACTGAGACTCCCAGCAGGGTTCCACTGCATCAAAGAATGTGACAAGGCAAAAACAAATGCTTATTTGCATGGCTTTAAAAAGTCATGTGAAAATCACTTGGCTTTGAGCCCCTACACAGCCTTTCTTCTCTCTGTCTTGCTTTCTTTCATATTTTGCTCCTTCCGTCTCACATCTTTCTCCCGTTCCATTCCTTTCTCTCTTTCTCTGTGCATGTGACAGTAAAATGACAGCTTTTTTAGGCTTAGGCTGATAATTTCCAGTGGAACTAATGATGGTGGCATGCCTGCCATTTATTTGTATTGTCTTCCTTTCACCTTTCTCTTGTCTTGTAACATGCTTGCTTTGTAGCAAATGGAATCTCTCGCAGTAAGTTAAAAGTTTCTGGTCTTTATGTAGCTGGGTCTTTTATTCTTTTTTACATTTGTGTATCCCAGTTAGTTAATTGTTAGCTATTCACATCAATGACTAAAATGTAAATGTAAACTCATAGTAAGATAATAAAAAAATGACACAATGTTTGTGTTACCAAAGGTTCTACCAAATTGGCTGAGTTGGTGGTCTTTGCAAACAATATGCCTAAAATATTGTATTTCTACCAAACCTAATGATGATTCTGAAAAATGTCACTATTAAACAATACAAAAGTCAAGATTACACACTTAACACTAGAAGCGCCAAGCCATTGTTACCCCCCTAAAGCGCCGTCGGGGCAAGATTTGCCCCTGAGTCTACAGACAGGGACATATTTACTGACACGTAATGGTGGCTAGATGGCGCTTCTTGCACGGATCCAAAGTCAAGGGCAAAACTTTTGGTTGTCTGTTTTATCTTGTGTCAAAGTGTTTTGATTTAGTGTTGCTCAGTTTTCAAGATAAGGGTGTAATGATTGCAGTAACTACAATGTGTAAAGACGCCGGTCTGGTTTGGTTTTATAGTCGGTTTCTACTATCGCGCTCAACATTGCAGTGGGGAAATATTGGTGCTATAATACAAATCGCAAGGAAGAAAATATAAAATCCAAATGACCTTACTGTCGATCTATGACCAATGTCCGTGTTACGTTTTCAATTTCACAGTAAAATCGACCTGCTCACAAAACCCAAATGTCACTAAATAAAACAAGTGACGTTTAAAAGAACAAAGTAAGAACACCAAACATGTTCCACCAATTGAAAAACAAACATAAAAAACAGGGAACAAAAGTGGCAGAGAAAATAACGCGTAATAATGCATAATATAACCTATAGAGCCTAACCTTCATTTTCAATCATCTCCCTACTACACAAATGGGTGTGTGTAATTAGTGGATCCTCTAATAGTTTCGTTCCCTGAACATGGAACGCTGACTTTACATCTCCTTTTCGCAGACGCATAGAAATATTGTCGGCTAACCGCTGACTAGCCGGCCTACTTTCATCTTTACAAAAATTGCGTTGTGCGTTCAACGTATATTTTGTTGGTGGCTACCCAGAATTTAATTCCAAACGTGTCCGGTTTATTGGCCATGTAAAGCGACACGGTGAGGGTACAGTTGTTCATCTAATACAGTTATGTTCTCACTGCACTGTTTTTCACAAACTTATGGAATACCTCCCATATCATCGCAATTTATCAGTCACAAGGCGGGCAGTCCTGGTGGTCTTGTAATGGCGGACCAATAATCATTGAGTTTCATGCTTTTACAGGCAGTAACACTTATCAAATAAATAAGACCCATGAATGCTTTTAGTTCAGCATCTGTCAATTTGAACTTTTCTGCATTATTTCGCTCAGCTCCCTCTTCCGTGTATTTTCGAATGTTTGTCCAGATGTCTGTGTCAATCAAACAGATTACTCAGTGGACTTACTTAGTTTCAGTAACTTTTTTCAAACTTGGCACACAGGTGTTTTTTTGTAACCAGTACAACAAGAATAGGATGCAATCCATAAAAAAAGGTGGAGCTATATGCTTTATTTCATCAGGAGATAATTCTAACCCTCTTCCATAAATTTTCAGTTAGGATACGTCTTTCCTGTAGAAACCATTAGGCTTTGTGAAAGTGTGGAAAGAAATTAAAAGGAAAAAGGGATATGGATTTTTTTAAAGCAACGAAGCTCAAAGCTCTACAACTTTAACATACCAGGATTTGTTGTTTTTTACCCCAATTTTTTTTAAGCAGCAACTAGAACTGTGTCAACAGCTCTACAAGCTCCATTTCCAGCTGCTGCTGCTCTTTCAGTCCTACTGTAAGCTGATTGGGCAGGTCCATGCCATCAACTCTGTCCCAGAGGTAAGGCTGTTTGAAGTGTCCCAAACTGAATAAATTACTTTATGGTGGACTACTTAAGATCAGAGCACTATGGTCCCTTGTCAATTGCATACCTGATCATCTTTTTTCCAGTGCCATATTCTACTCATTAAATGAGAAAATAATACCACTATAAAAGCTTAACCTAAATAAATGCAATAAATGCATGAACCTAAATTATCTTAAACATCACCTCTGGGGCAGATGGCAGCACAGACTTCTAAACAATTTCCCTTTCTCTCTCTCAGCTGATGAATATGTCCAGAGAGCTGAACGTGCTGAATAGCAATCTGCGGGCTGCCTGTGACCTCCAGGCTGCCCATCAAATGTCCTCCTCTTATGAGCCCACCTTCCACTCCTCTGAAGTTGCCGTACAAGCTGTCTTAGAAGCCCTAAAGAACCAAGAGTTCTCTAAGGCCATCTGTTTTATTCGCAAGTGCAGGTAAAAAGACAGAAAATGGTGTACTGCAGTTAATTTGATTGAATCAATTGTGCTACCTTCATTTCTATTGTCATGAACAGATTATGGGTCCTCTGTTGGTTCTGAATAAATTAACTATTTTAGGAATTTATTCAATGACCATTACATGGAATAAAATGCTTTTATAGTTAATGCTTGTTTTGTTTTTGCAGAGAGTTGTGGCCCAGTGACATCTTTGGAAGTAGCTCTGAGGATGTCACCCAGACATTGCTGAACATTTACTTCAGACACCAGTCACTGGGCCAGACGGGCACCTTTGCTGTTGTTGGCTCTAAGCAGGATCTCTCTGAAATCTGCTTCAAGCTGATGGAGCTCAATGGGGAGATCAGGGACATGATAAGCCGAGCCCAGGGTTACAGAGCAATCACCACCTTTCTTTCAGATTCCAGTGTGTCTGGCTCAAGTCTTTAACTCTCTGGTGGATGCTGTGCCTGAATCCAAATTCAGATAAGTCTCAGCCCCCATGTGAGCTCTAAGCTTTCGGCCCAATTCACTGCGATGTCCAAAAATCTGCCTTTTGCTGTATATCCCCAGCCTAGATCATTGCCCCTGGCTCCGCCCAATATGCAGGCCATGCTGTTCACCCCAGCCTTCCACCTCAACCCTGACACTGCTCTGCTCCAGCCTACTGCAAGCATGGGTGTTCTCTTATAACCATAAGAGAACACCCGCCTTGGACACAAGTTATTCTCTACCTCGTGAGAGGATTGAAACTTCACAAGCTGTGTCGCTATTCCGAGCTGAGGGCCATCAGGATGTAAGGCCCCTTTTCAGCTCGCTTGATGTGCAGAAGCACTGTTGGAGAGCTTTTCACTAAGCAAGACATTGCGCTCCGAAAACATACACTTGCTTTCATTGCACCTCTTGGGATTATAATCACAAGGCGGCCACTTGTTTCCAGGATCAACAACTGTCTTCTAGCAGACACACCAAAGTAACGGTTAACTTATTATTATACCGAATATCTGTTATTTTTAAATCTTCAAGGGAAAATGTGCAATGCTTCATGGAAGTGAAAGACTTTTACTGTATTATGAAATAATGTTTTGGGGGATTTTAGTGCTGTTGGAAACTTGAATATTATCGATAGGCAAAATTATGCTGAATATTTAAAAATAGTATACCTGTGTGTATGTGAAACTGTAACCTGACCACCATCCATGAACACCGACCGTAATACACAGATATAAACTCTTCACACATTCGTAAATAAAAAGTTTTAATTACGATGCAGATCTACTGTCTACTGGATCTAGATACTGCATTCAAATGATATTTTACGAATGTTAGCTTTCTACGGTTTAGCTATTTTGCTAATAGAATAATTATTTATATTTACATAAAATTGACATGCTTTGAACTAAATAGTTGCATAAAATGAAAGGAATTGTTTTCATTCTGTCTGCTAAAGCTGCCATGCGTAATTGAAATATTTATGGATATAAGAATCTATTTTGAGTGACAACTGCATTTGCAATTGGAACTTTTCTACTGCTTGTAATAATTTATTTTCATGTTTCTTATTTACTTATTACTGTAAGAAATGCATATTTGTAAAAATTCCATAGGAATGGTTTTCCCCCTGTAAATAGTATTGCTTTTGTGATGTTTTCTGTACATTGGTGGTCTCTACACTTCTGTAACAATAAAACATATATATGAATTATAATATAATTATAAATGCCTTGTTTGATACTCCTCTGTTCTTCTTTTAAAACAGTCAGTATGCATAGATTAATTATATATTTTAAGTTATTACCAAATATATATACATTTGTTACTACAAAATGTTAACATATATTTGTTCCTTCCATGGAAGGAACATCAGCATCAACCAGCATGTTACTAATGCTTAAAAACTGTTACTTATATTACTGCTGAAATGTTTTGCTGTGCTTAACATGTACCTTTATGTATGCCATACCTAAATTGGGGACTTCCCTTAACCATCCTTCCCTTAACCATCCTAGTTGCTAGGACCTTCTCCAAAGAGATGGAAGTAGAAGGACTGGCAACATTGCTTAGCACTCCAACTAACTACTGGATGAATTATTTACCTTGGATACAT
This sequence comes from Novumbra hubbsi, assembly GCA_016801125.1. Classification (NCBI taxonomy): domain Eukaryota; kingdom Metazoa; phylum Chordata; class Actinopteri; order Esociformes; family Umbridae; genus Novumbra; species Novumbra hubbsi. Next base: position 85,828 of record JACXGK010000628.1, read on the forward strand.
GTAATAAATAAATAACACATTGTATGGCAAGTGTTAGGCCCAGTTACATGGGACAACAAGGTTAGGAATCATAAAAATTGAGGGTCAAGTGCGCTCTAGGTCATTGTGAAGAGAGATGGACTTCTCTGTCTGTTTCCACAGTCTAAGTCTTTCCATGTCAAGTCTTTCTGTCTTTTACACCCAAGAGTGGATTCCATTGTTAAATTGACTTTTAAGAGTGAATTATGCTAAATACCAAATGGCCACCCTCTGGCATCTGCAAGCGAAGTGAAATCCCAAAACACATCACTCTATTTTCAAGCAATGTCAAAAGCAACGGAATGGATAAGTGCCCCTTATTATATGGCATGAATTTAAATGTTTTCAAAAGACTTTTCTTGATACTTTCACGAAAAGGAATATCTTGAAATGCTGCTTAAACACTTTCAGTCTCCATTTTCCCAACAGTGATATTTATTCAATTTCTGTGCAGCAGAGAACCATAGGAGTTGTGGAAGGCAGGTGATGAATAAATTGTGTTTTTGCTTGTTTTGATTTACATTTTAATAAATATTATTTCTGTAATACATTTTCGGTTTAGTGAATTGTGTTTTAACTTTTGTCATGCACCCCTTTAACTTTTAAGTGCTAATAAACAGTTCACTGTGTGAAAGTATAAAGGAGAAAACTGCCATTATAATGAATAATAATAAATAATGAAATACACGTAAAAATATGTTCAACCACAAATTCAACCACAAATAGATGAATAAATGATAGAATATATTTGTATTAGTATTAAGTAGCTGGTTGAGAGAATTACAAGATTTACAAGATTGTACAAGATTATTACAAGTTTATTACAAGATTGTACAAAGTTGTCAACAAAGCTACTAGTGCATATAATATAGCAATGCATTTTGATTTGTTAAACATGTTTTCATTATTATAGGATTCCATATGTGTTATTTGGAATCTTCACTTATTCTACAATGTGCAAAATAGTAAAAATAAAAAAATGCTCTTAAACTTTTGATAAGTACTCTATATAATGAAACACATATTCCGTGTTATTATTATTCTTGTATTTCCTGTATTGTCTTTAAATGTATATTTAGAAATATATGTATTCATATAATGATTTATTTCTGTTTGTATTCATTAATTAATTCATTTATTTACTCAAGTCTGGTTCTCTATTCAGGGAGGCCAGCTAACTATATCTTGTCCCAATGAATAGACTCTCTTCATAAATGCAAAAACAGTGATGGTACAACACCAGGAAAGGCTGGTCCACAGAAGTGGTAATTAACCAATGTGGCTAAAAGAGGAACAGGGAATGGACCCAGAGGGTGTGTTCAGTGCCTTGGTGCTAGGCTGCGAAACTGTGGAAGCCACCTGGTAGTTTGGAATGAATGGGTGCTGGGTTGTGATTGAACATTCAAACCCAACGCTTCAAGACTTGTTTTGAAATATCAACCCATTCTGCTCGGTGCGAAGGGTCAAGGCTTGCATCGGAGCAACAATAACACCTGATTGATGAAGTTTGAAGCTTTGGGCATCTTTTTTAAAAGACATGGTGCATTCCAACCACACTTTAATACAAATGAAACTAGTTTTGTATACAGTCTAATTATGAATTCATGAACTTACAAAATTCACAAATGAACCGGTTAATGTCAATATTTTTGTGTTGCACATCACTAACATCATCCAACATATTGTGGACTATTGTGACAATAGTCACAAGGACATAGTCCTTTCAAGGACATCAGCTGGCCGATAACTCAACTTGTTGAGCGGTGAACAGTTATGTAATTGCTTTGGTGCAGTCCGAATGTTAACCTTTTATGTAATTCTTTTGTTGAAACAATGGCAATGGCCTTTGTAATTTCGTCTTCAGGAACATTTGCTCGTCTGTTATTAATATCACATGAAATTGAGCATAGGAGCCACCATATTTCAGTAATGTTTAGCATTACTCTTCTAGAGATTTATTATTCAGCTGTATGACTTACACATGACATATGAGGTTCTTTGTTTGATCACTTGCTTTTTTCTAAGGGGACTGCAAGGGTGAAACTCAAGTCCATGCAGCACAATATTTACGTATGTGCTTTGCACGCACTGCACATAAACAATAGCTAAGTAGGCTAATTTGGTCATTAGTCCGTTGCTTTGCAGAACTTTGGACTGCTGGTGACATGGCAAAATCTGTATGCTGCAGTAAAGTTGGAGAGGGGTATCCCAGAGAATTGAGGCCTGTCCGTAACCAGAACCTCAGGAACCCCATGCTGGGCATAGATGGGATTTAAATGAATTACTACATCTGCTGATCTTGTTGGTGTGAATTTCAACATACCTTCAGTAGGAATCCACAACTACAAATCCACAAATTGTTCAGCATAAACAGATCTTACCCTTTGCTAGGGTCTCTCAGGAAGTTGTGTTGTCATGATTGGTTATTTTGGCTTGTAAACTCTTTGATGCGTGTCCTGCAGTGAAGCAGACGATCATCCTGTTTATTGGCTGAGGACAGACCACCACACAGCTTCTCAAGCATGACCACACCTTGATGACTTTTATTGTAACTTGGTGTTGACATTGTTACATAGGACTGAGGGGACCAATGTCGTATAACAAAATCTTTATTTAGAAAATCTTTTATTTAGGAAATACTGCTTAACACTAGAAGCGCCGAGCCATTGTTACCCCCCTAAAGCGCCGTTTGGGCAAAATTTGCCCATGAGTCTACAGACAGGGACGTATTTACTGACACGTAATGGTCGCTAGATGGCGCTTCTTGTACGGATCCAAAGTCAAGGCCGAAACTTTTGGGTGTCTGTTATTTTGTGTCAAAGTGTTTTGATTCAGTGTTGCTCCGTGTTCGAGTTTAGGGTGTTACGATTGCAGTAACTACAATGCGTAAAGACGCCGGTCTGGCTTAGTTTTATACGATATAATATCGCTCAATATTGAAGTTTGTATTGGTGGAAAAATACAAATAGCAACAAAGGAAATATAAAGTCAAACTGACTTTGGCAACTGAACTGGTGATGTCAAGTAGATTGTCTTGCGCCTTCACCTTACTGTCGATCTATGGCCAATGTCTGTGTTACGCTCTAAATTTCACAATAAATCGACCTGCTCACAAAACCCAAATATCACTATATAAAACAAGTGACATTTAAAAGAACAAAGTAAGAACATCATTCTAAACCGCTTTCGTGTATATTTTGAATTAGGTAAATACCAAACATTCCGAAATGGTTGAGTCATTGACTTTCCGGTGGTGCAGTGGTTTAAGTGTACTGATAGTCAGCCGAAGGTTCATGGTTTGATTCCTCCTGTCTACAACAGCTTAACATTTTATTTTCTCCTTCAGCAATATTCCAATTGTCCTAATTTTTGGGAGTAAACCCAAATTGCTGCTTCCAGCTATATGTGTTTATGTGGCGGAGAAAATAACGCATTATGAAATCTATATAATGCGTTTTACATAATAGCTTAACCTTCATTTTCAATCATCTCCCTACTACACCATAGGCAGGACCAGGGGGAGCTATTAAAATTACAATGTTTTAAATATTCGTGTAAAATCACCTGATATGAAAATGAGCAATCGAATGGGTGTGTGTAATTTGTAGATACTCTAATAGATTAGTCTTAGGGAATTGCATTGTGCTCATGGTTTCTTTGTTTCAAATAGTAAAGAATGCTCCCACCCCCCACCTAAAACCGCATCTAAAAATCATTAGATTTGGTCTCAAGTCAAATCGCTAACATGTTTGGCAGAGCTTTTACCACTATTAACACCTCTCAAATAAATAAGACCCATGAATGATTTTAGTTCGGCATCTGTCAATTTGTGGAGCTATATGCTTTATTTTGTCATGAGATCATCCGAAAATGGACAGCAACTTTGCCTGTGGCGCGGTGGTTAAGGGTGTCCTGATTGTAAGACCAGGGTCCATGGTTCGGTCCCTCCTGTCTGCTCCAACTTTATATTTGCTTTTCCAATTGTCCCCAATATTTGGAGTAAACCCAAATTGCTGCTTCCAGCTATATGTATTATTATTATGTTGTACTAGTTGCGGAGAAAATAACGCATTATAAAATCTATAGAATACGTTTTACATAATATCTTAACCTTCATTTTCAATAATCTTCCTACTACACCATAGGCAGGACAAGGAGGAGCTATTAAAATTACAATGTTTGAAACCTTCATGTAAAATCACCTGATATGAAAATGAGCAATCGAATGGGTGTGTGTAATTAGTGGATACTCTAATAGGTTAGTCTTAGGGAATTGCATTGTGCTCAGGTTTTTTTTGTTTCTTTGCTTGAGCTAGTAAATAATGCACCCATCCCCCACCTAAGACCGCATCGCGAATCAATAGATTTGGTCTCAACTCAAATCGCTAACATGTCTGGCAGAGCTCACAAGTTTGGTTGAGCTCACATTGAACACTGACTTTAAAACTCCTTTTCGCAAACACATAACAATATTGTTCGCTAACCGCTGACCAGCCAGCCTACATTCATATTTCCATAAATAGGGTTGTGCGTTCAACATATATTTTGTTTGCGGCTACCCAGAATTTAATGCCAAATGTGTCCGGTTTATTGGCCATTTATTGTGTAACGCAACACTGCGCCTTGATGGAGAAAGTTATTAATTTACAGTGATGTTCTCACTGCACTGGAAACAAACATAAAAACAGGGAACAAAAGTCGCTGAGAATACCAAGTATATACGCCAGTAGCACGTCTCAAATAAACAGGATCCACAAATGCTTTTAGTTCGGCATCTGTCAATTTTTACTTTCCTGCATAATTTTGCTCAGCTTCTGCTTCCGTGTATTTTCTAACATTTGTCCAGATATCTGTGTCAATCAAACACTTTAGACTACTCAGTGGACTTGTAATATTTTCATATGTTATATTATTAGGGTTATTCCGTCAGGAGTAATCCTATATTAATTGTAGGTTTTATTAATATATTTTCAATTAAAGAATACTAAACATTCCGAAATAGTCAAATAATCAACTTCACTGGTGGGGCAGTGGTTAGAGTGAAGCGATTGTGAACTTATGGATCTTTGTTCAACTCCCTCTGTTTGCAGCAACTTTAAATGTGCTTTTACGCTTACGCGTAATCATAACACAAATAAGTCGTTCCGGACCTTTGCTTGCAGTAATTTGGTCTAAATGGACCTTTCTACATTTTAATTGAATACCACTTATCTATATATTTATACTTTAAACATAAATTTTTTCCAAATAAAGTGTAAACTATTTTGAGTCATTGTGTATAAACAATGACAACTGTGTTGTAGTTGTGTTTAGCTTTTGACACTTGTGTTTACCATTGTTAAATCACAGTGTGAAATGTGATTTAGTCAGTGAGAAATGTGTTTAGAGTTTGCAAACAGAGTGAATGCATGTGGAAATGGTGTGAAACTACCCGAATGTGCTTAAGATTTTGCCAAAAGAGTGAGTGATTCGACAAATGATTGAGTGATTGAAGAGTGAGTGATTTGACTTAGAATTTGGTTTAGAGAATGGGGTTTCGTTTTTTAGCAATTCAGAAAAACTATAAGAGGAAACGCTTACCTAGGAACTTTTAGTACTGTTTATCTTAAGATAAAAGGTTTTGTGAATACGGCCCCTGTAATTTGCCCTCTAGGGGAAAAGCTGTTTGTGTAATAACTCTAGGACAAAGAACTCAGAAGCAAAACTCAGATCAATGAAAACTCAATGCATTGACAGTCTGTCAAAGATTCAGTACAAAAAAGGTCAGTCCAGATAATCCAAGACAAACAAATCCAAGGGAAAGGGCTGAGGAGAGGTCTAGAGAAACAGTGCAGGGGTCAATATCACAGATAATCCAAAAATGTTAAATTTAACAAGGTAAGCGCAGGCACGAAACACACAAGAGGTAATAACTGGCAGAGAGACAAGAATAAAATACACAGGGTTTGTCACTTCGTCATTTTATTCGTTAAAAATAGTGGCCATCAGCCAAACCATAAATTACAACTTTAAGCATATTTTGACCATGTCTGTGATTCTATTGACATCAGAACTTCTCTAACACCAACAGTGGTGGATGACTTTAAGTCTCTACACCTCACTTTAGTTGGTTTTGCAAACCCTTAGTTCTCATGTTAAACTTTTGACTTTATGTATGATGTCTTGTAAAAAATAGTTGCATTTGGCCTAAAGCTTTTGAGTTCACAAGCATTGTTGAAATAGGCAAACTGGCGCTACCCTGCTAGAATCGCCAACAAAACCAAAGGCTAAACACAGTTAAGTCAAGCTCCAACACTTTAAGAATGGTCAACTCTTTTATCAAAAAGAGGCAAAAAGTGATGTTCTCAACTAAATAACTGCATAGTATTTAACAGAGAAATACTTTAATTATAATAAGATTGTAAATAATGAAATAACACCACTGCAAAATACACTGTCAGGTCAACATAAGTCAACATAAGCATTGATTAATCTCATACAAGTGCACCTTTCTGTTAAATAACAGCCAGAATCGTTTTCAGAGGCTTCAACATAGCCAAAAACATAATCTCATAAAAGTGCACCTTCCTGTTCAATAGCTGTGGGAATAGTTTTCAGAGGCTACAACATAGCCAAGAACACAAGTCATGTTGAAAAAAGCATGCTTTTGAAAGAATATAACTGAGGTTAAACATTTTAGTTATATATTGGCAGGGAATCTGTTGCAAAGTGAACACCACTTCTGAAAACACTCAGGTCAAGCATTGATCTGACAACATAAAAATGTTTTGCAATTATTTCAACTCTGCTTAAAACAATATGTCAAGATGTAAAATGCTTGACTTGAAACATATTTTTTTATCATTAGCAGAGGTCTGTTTTTATCTAAATAACAGCAGCATAACATTGTAATGATCCCAAAGCAGCGTAGAAAAATGGTCATGTAAAAAACATGTAAAACATTTCAGGTTGTATTTTCAGTCTAATATCTGCTAGAACAGGTTTCAAATATAGCCTGACAGCAAAGTCAAAATAGGCACAGTCTGGAACCATGAAACAGCTTTAGAAATGTGATAAAGAAAGTTCAACGCTTAACAAAAAGGAGTCAGTGATTTTGTATTGGTCTTTCCTAAGTGTATGCAAATACACAATAAGCATCACCGTAAAAATACATAATTGTCACAGCATCAATAAAGTATCTCAGAAAAGAGAGTACGCCCCTCATCTTTTTGTAAATATTTGATTATATATTTTCATGTGACAACACTGAAGACATGACACGTTGCTACAATGTAACATAGTGAGCTTGTATAACAATGTAAATTTGCTGTCCCCTCAAAATAACTCAACACACAGCCATTAATGTCTGGCAACAAAAGAGAGTACACCTCTAAGTGAAAATGTCTGAATTGTGCCAAAATTGTCAATCTTTTGTGTGGCTACCATTATTTTCCAACACTGCCTAAACCTTCTTGGGCATGGAGTTCAACAGACCTTCCTAGGTTGCCACTGGACTCCTCTTCCACTCCTCCATTATGACATCACAGAGCTGGTGGATGTAAAAGACTTTGCGCTCCTCCACCTTCCGTTTGAGGATGCCCCACAGATGCTCAATAGGGTTTAATTCTGGACCCCCATGTCTCACCCTGCACAGCCACAAGAGGTATGGCCACCCCTTTGAGCCTGGTTCCTCTCTAGGTTTCTTCCTACAATCCAGCCCCCATAGGGAGTTTTTCCTAGCCACTGTGCTTCAATCCTGTTGTTGCGTGCTCACTGGGGTTTTAGGCTGGGTGTTTTTGTAAAAGCACTTTGTGACAACTGCTGTTGTAAAAAGGGCTTTATAAATACATTTGATTGATTGATTGATTGGAGACATGCTTGACCAGGTCAGCTTCTTTTGCAAGGCAGTGGTCCTCTTGGAGGTGGGTTTGGGGTCATGCAGCCCCAGACCATGACAGTCCCACCACCATGCTTGATTGTAGGCAAGAAACACGTCTTTGTACTCCTCACCTGGTTGCCGCCACACACGCTTAAAACCATCTGAAGCAAATACGTTTATATTGATCTCAACAGACCACAGGTCATGGTTCCAGTAGTCTGCTTGTTTTCAGCAAACTGTTTGTGGGCTTTCTTGTGCAACATCTTGAGAAGAGGCTTCCTACATTCTATACTCTGTTATATCCTTTGTACCACAATAGAATCGTAGGTAAGGACTCCTAGGAGTGTATTATTCAGGTCTGGCCCACTGAGCAAGACGACGTTGAGGGAGGCGCTGGAGTCGAATAATAGACTGATCGGGTGATACACCTTGAATATGGGTGTATCAACAACACTCTTGTTTTCCTTCTAAAGGTGGGGCTGGATCAGCTTGATCGCTGTTGAACATAATCTGCATGATTGTGAGGAAGTTTTCTTTTATGTCCGGCTTTTTCTTTAGGGTTCACCACAGTGAGAAACAACTGCTTAGTCTCTGTTGTTTGGAAGGTAAGGACAAGGTGAACGGAAAGGTAAAAGTGCCAGCTGTTTGATTCATCCATAAACACTTCCTTGTTCATGGTCTCAAGGAAGACTCCATCTTCTATGGATACGGCTATCCTGTCATGAGATGATGAGATCCCCAAACTCTTTGCAATTTTCCTTAGCGAAACGTTATTTTTAAACTGTTGCAATATTTTACCGCACAGTCATACACAGAGTTGAGAACCCCTCCCCATCCTCACTTCTTATAGTACCATCCTCTCTGGCAGGGAAGTGCACAGGAATTTTGAGGGGCCAGTGCTCTGACCTGAACAAAGGGCAAACCACCGGAATTTTTATCCTCGGAGGGGCAACTTGAGTCAAGGAGGGCATATGGGCAATTGCCTGGGCAACCTTGGCCCCATCCGTGCATGTCCCTGCTCTCTGGAATTATCTTTTTACACCCATTCATGTTAGGTGTATATTTTGTCAGCATTACACAACCTTTCCAGTCTTCTGTTGCCTCCGATTTGGGGAAACGTGTTACCTGGCATCAAATTCATGGGGGGCATATCGTTTTCAAGAAACAACACAATTTCTCAGTTTCATGTTGTCTTTTTACTATACTGCTCAACAAAATTAAGGGAGCACTTAAATCCAACATCAGGCCTCGATGAAGGAAGCATATTTAAGATCAAAATCTTGAGAGTACATTGTGTACTTTGTTGAGAACAAATTACCTAACAATGGTCAATTTAAAACAAAATCAGATTATGGGCTAAATAATAGTTCACGCAGTTGTAATCACAGGCTACTCCACCTTGCATGAATTTCATCTTGGCATAAAAAACTATGAAATACATATGGAAACATTTTGCAACCAAAAGTGTTAAACAGACACAGAATAAACTTGCCTTTCTATATTCCATTCGACAGCTTTGCACACTCTTTGCAGTCTCTCAACCAGCTGCATGAGTTTGTAACCTGGAATAAACACGTCAATAAACAGGTACAGATAAATTGTTGAATTTATATTCAGAAGACCATCATTATGTCTGTTCTGTTTTAATCCATACTATATCAAGAAGAGCTGAAACAAGCAAAGAGCAAGTAAAAACAGGCTGTTATATTCAGCACTTCTCATTTTGCATTTACAGTTCGTGTAGTGTTTGTTTTGTGTTTTATGGATTAAATTCACCTTTCATTTAAAATGTCTGCATTTGGTTTGCCTCACACTATGGATGTGACAGAATAAACCACCATAAGGAACCAGCAGCATTTGACGAGCAGCGTCTTGGGAGAGAGGAGATTACCTGGTTAGGTGATTGGGGATCCGACTCTCTCTCCTCTGACGATTCAGGGGCAGAATACGAAGACTGGGATCTTCCGGATGATGAAGTCCACCTTTAACCCGAGTTCCATGGGTTAACTCGGCACCCAGCACAGCCGCATCCCAGGGGCGCCCCCAAATGTTTTTTTGGGGGGGCTATCGGGGCTCCCTGGGGTGTCGTGGCTAGTACCTAAGGGGGGAATCCAGGCAGTCCGAGTGTCTGTCTCTGTCTGCGCTGAACACGGGCTCCCGCCTGTCTCCCTGGGAGGGGAGCAGGTGCCGATCGTGGAGCAGGTGCTGTGATGAGGTGCCCCAGGTCCTGGTGGGCGACCAGCTGTCGCTCCAGGGCCTGCTAGGCAGACCACCGGCGCCAGAGCACGTGCTCCACGTCCGACCCTCGTCCCAGCACCTGCTCCACAACCGGTCCACGTCTCGGCACCTGCTCCATGTCCGACCCTCGTCCCAGCACCAGCTCCACAACCGGTCCACGTCTCGGCACCTGCTCCACGTCCGACCCTCGAACCAGCACCTGCTCCACGACCGGTCCATGTCTCGGCACCTGCTCAACGTCCGACCCACGTCCCAGCACCTGCACCACGATCGGTCCACGTCCCTGCACCTGCTCAACGATCGGTCCACGTCCCGGAACCTGCTCCGAGACGCGCCTTCGTTCCGACTCCAGCCCCGAGACGCGCCTTCATTCCGGGGCAGGGAGCGGGACACTGGCCCTCGGGGCAGGGAGCGGGACACTGGCCCACGGGCCAGTTCCCCGTGCCCTGCCCCACGGGCCAGTATTCCGTGCCCTGGCCCACGGGCCAGTTCCCCGTGCCCTGCCCCATGGGCCAGTTCTCCGTGCCCTGCCCCACAGGCCAGTTCCCCGCGCCCTGCCCCGAGGGCCAGTGTCCCGCTCCCTGCCCCCGAGGGCCAGTGTCCCGCTCCCTGCCCCCGAGGGCCAGTGTCCCGCTCCCTGCCCCCGAGGGCCAGTGTCCCGCTCCCTGCCCCGAGGGCCAGTGTCCCGTTGCCTGCCCCACGGGCAAGTATCCCGTTGCCTGCCCCACGGGTCGCCAAGGACAATGTGCCCCGGGCCGCCAAGGACGATGTGCCCGGGCCGCCAAGGACGATTTGCCCCGGGCCGCCAAGTATAATGTGCCTCCCCCGGCGGAGCCGCCGCCGCTAACTCCCCCCGGCGTAGCCGCCGCCGCTGCCTCCCCCGGCCAAGCAACCGCCCACCCTCCCCCTTGTTTTGACTCTTGCGGCTCTGTCATGTCCTGGCTGGGTTAATCTCTTCCAAATCTCGACCACGAAAACACTGTATTTCATGATTTCATCAAAAAACCTACACATTTTTTCAGAGGTAAATCTGATCTAATCGTAATCAGATCTGGTCTTTGGTTTGTGTAAAATGTTCCATCACACTGATATAGTGATCACACTGATATTTTACAGTTTTAAAAGATATAATGCAGATTTTCTGTTACATTTTCAACCCTTAAACAACTTTTAGTGGTTTTGAACCCCTAATGTGAAGTAAAAAGGCCTACCTGTTGGAGCACTATGTGCTACTCAATAAAAACATGTCAAAATACGTTTTTATATTCTCTTCACACATTTTCACCAATATTCTCAAACAATGTTATCTATTCTTCCTTCTTCTAGTTAAGGGTTTTGAGACTCCACAATATAAAAGACATCATTTTACTATAAAGTAGACCTGTGAGGTCAAAAGGTCAAGATAGTGCTGGCAGATTTTGGTTGACCTTGGTAACCTTTAAGGTTAACGCAAATGTGTTTCTTACTTTTTTTGTAATTCCATGTTAACTAAGCTTTGATGTCTTCAAATATTCTGCAATGTGGAAAATAGTAAAAAAAATGATCCTAGAATTACCTGTTGTGTCCATACTTTTTACTGGTACCGAAAATATTTAGTTAACCCCTGAAAATCTACCACATGTGTGACGGCTGGCGAAAGGAAGGATTGGATCAAGGCGCAGGGGTTGTTCAAAGAGTTCGGTATTTATTCTGTGACAGAACCCCCCTCCTGACGCGCAGCTCCAGCTGCCCGAGGCCGCCGGCCCCGGGGACGACCCGGAGGACGCGGGGCGGGGCGATCCGGACGGCGAAGGTGGAAGTCCCGCAAGAGCGTGCGGTCGAGGACGTCCGACCGGGGCACCCAGCTCCGCTCCTCCGGGCCGTAACCCTCCCACTCCATGAGGTACTGAAGAATCCCCCTCCTCCGTCGGGAATCCAACACCGTCCGAACGGTGTACGCAGGAGCCCCGTCGATGTCCAAAGGAGGAGGAGGAGTCCCCCGAACCCCGCGGTCCTGAAGGGGACCAGTCACCATCGGCCTGAGGAGAGACACATGAAACGTCGGATGGATGCGATACGTTGAAGGTAACAGCAATCGATACGATACCACATTGACCCTCCGCAGGACTTTAAACGGCCCCACATACCGCGGGCTCAGCTTCCGGCAGGGCAACCGGAGGGGCAGGTTCCGCGTGGACAACCAGACGCGGTCGCCCGGGGCATATACGGGGGCATCAGAGCCGCTCTGCCCAAATGCACGTGGGCCGAACGCCATGTGTCAGCCGCCCTCCGGAAACCAGTCCTCAACCGC
>JACXGK010000629.1:0-20087 GCA_016801125.1 Novumbra hubbsi
CTCACGGTTTGTCTCTGTTTAATTCTGTTTCAAGCGAATGCTTTACATGTTTTCTGTATATCGTTTTTATGTTAGTTAGTCCTTTCATTTTACGTTTACAGTCCGTGTAGAGTTTGTTTGTTTGTTTTGGGATTAAATACACCTTTTGTTTGGAAATATGTCTGCGTATGGTTCCGCCTCACTACAACACCGTGACAATTGCTATGCAAAAAATCTCAGACTCATTTATTATGATCTCAAATTTGATAAAAATATTAAAAGTTTAATGCAGTTATCAGAGGTAGCTTTTTCAAGCTCTGGGCCGAAGCCAAAATGAAACACATTCTTACTTTCAAGGATTTGGAGACAGTCATTCATGTGTTCAGTTCCTCCAGTCTGGACTATTGCAACTTTTTGTACATGGGAGTCTGTCAGTCTTCCGTGTTTCGCCCTCAGCTTGTCCAAAACTTAACCTCTACTGGCTACCTGTTAAATTTAGGATTGATTTTAAGGTTATTTTATTTGTTTTTGATGCACTACATGGATCAGTTCCCCACTGTATTAGCGACCTACTTATCCATCACTCTTCCTCAAGGACCCGTAGGTCTTACTACCAATTGCTTTTGTGTGGTCCATGTTCCTGATTAAAGTTTAAAGGAGGCTGTGCCTTTTCTGTTGCTGCTCCAAAGTTGTGGAATAGCCTACCTTTATTGTTGGTTTTCCACTAGTAGCAACATTTGTAATCCCACTTTAAGACACATTTATTTGCAAATGGGTAGGGAGTTGTGTTCATGTCTGTCATGTTCTATGAAAATATTATTTGTTAGCTATATGTTTTATGTATGGTTTTCCTATTGCTGTCCTAGACACTTTTTGTTTGATTAAACAGCACTTTAGATGGCACTTGTTGTTTTTTTATGTGCTTTGTAAATAATTTTGACTTGAATTATGAAACCTTATGAAATCCATTACCACAACAAAGTTACTGCCCGCCCCAGGGTTTATACTGCAGTTCTCAGAGATTTTTATATTTTGTGTGAATTTTAATGCTTTGGGTTAATAATGTTCAGTTGACATTGTGTTTATTTTATTGCAATCGTGGTGTATTTGTTTTAGATTTACAGTTGCTGGACCATCTCATCGTCATTATACTCTCCAAAATGATTTTAGTGAGAATGTTTCTGATCTTCAGTGCAGTGTGGGAATGTACAATAACCTATGTTCTGTTAGAATTTGTATTGCGAACATTTATTTTAAATGAATCATCGGATTTTGTCAGCTTTTCCTCTTGTCAATGCAGCTTTAGCTGCCATTCTCTATTTGGACCTGTGTACCTCATCCTAAATAATAAAACCTAAATGATAAACAATGTTTATTGCTTCTTTTAAAGATCATTGAAACATGCTTTGTACAAATAACTACCGACTGGTGGACTCAAAAGATTTTAATGTATATGAAACATTAATCAAGCAAAAGTACTCTTCCAAAGTCTGGAGTAATTTGTTTCAAGCCCTTATTCATGTGATGCTCACAGAGGTCAATAAGGAGTCAGGGTGGTATTAACAATTACTGTCTTCCCTCCTCTCGTGTTTCGACATGTAAACTCATGTCCTGCTGTGACCAGAAGGTTGTGTTCAATACACAATACACACAATTTCTTAACAAAAACTCTTCAAAACTATACATTTTAGCAGTGGGTGAGGTTCTATTCCCAGACAAAGTTAAAAACTCTGTTCTGTCATTGAGCAAAACCTATCCATAACTGCTCCCAGGTTGTGGCTGTAAATAGGAATGTGTTCAGTGAAGAAAAGCAACTTTTTGTACTGGAGTAGGCCACATGACATTGTTGAAATCTCTTTAGGAAACTACAGCTGAACTGAACATCTTGACACACCTGTAAAATTACTGTTTTAATTAAATATAACTTTCTTTAAAACAGCTGTCTTAAGATAGAGGTGCAGATGAAACAATGACCATTCAGCATAATGAATATCCCCCGTATCCAGAGGAGAGCCTCTGTCCCTTATGATGAGAATCATGTTGCCACCATACATGGCAGAGTGATAAGCTGCATTGGCTTAGCACAAAACATATCTTTTAGAATAATTGCCAAAATGTTCACATCAACATACGCAATGACAAGTATTGGCTGGTTTGGTGTAATGCACGCCAGCACTCTGGAGCAGTGGAAATATGTTCTCTGGAGTGATAAATCCCACTTCACTATCTGAACTCTATTTGAAAAAACTTTGGTGGAGGAAGGAAAATGGTCTGTGATTGTTTTGTTATTTGTATTTTGTTGCAGGATTAAAATGGTTTAAGAACATACAACTGAAATATATTAATTTGAAGACTGATGTGCCTCTAATAATAGTTTTATATGTTTTGGTTATGGTCAAGATTGAGCCAATTGTGGTTTTAGTAGGCTGCTGAGTACGGTTATAACAGACATGCATGCAGACGCATGCACAGTCATATATGCCTGCAATGGTCAGTTTTGTTTGAGTATTCATTGATTGTTTGTATGTGATAAAACGTTATCATCAGGAGGTTCATGGTTGAGAATGCTACTTAGTGCAACCTATTTTGTTATGTAATTTTGGTTTTGTGGAACCCTGCATTAGCTGATGGTTTAAAGACTATTAGCTGTCTTTAAACCATCAGCTAATGCAGGGTTTACCCAAAATTACATAACAAAATGGTTTAAAGACAGCTAATAGTCTTTAAACCATCAGCATTAACAAAAATAATTAACAGAAGCTGAAAATTAACACTTAGTCCTCTTTTGTACATTTCATCCATGAATGTTTCAATGTCTTCAAACTTATTAAACAAAAACATGAATGAGGAGAGAGCTTCTTGTTCTTCCTTTAGAATGGAGGCCTCTGTGCATCTGCACAACACCCTCTATTTTATCATCATTTAGGGTCAAGCCCCATGTTGGCATTTACCCAGACAACAGCATCCCCAAGGTAAACAACCCATCTTGGCCATTGAAGTTCACAACAACCACATAAAAGGCCATAACAAAATATTATTTGGCTTACATTTCTAAATAATGATAACATATTTTATATGAAGCTACAAAACAAATGGATATTGCCTGCTTGCATGAAGTGACATAAGGTGACATAAGGTGGATAAGTGTCCTTAAGCCACTTTAGGTAGTTATAACGTACCGCAACTGATTAGTATGGTAACGCGTCTTAAAAAGTAGTTGTAAGAGTTGTCATGTGTTCTGTGGTCTGTAACAAACAAGCTATTCGAAACTCGAACTCACCCGCCCAGGCGTTTGTTTGCAGAAACCCAAAGTGCCAGGCAGAGTGAACACTCACAGTAAACAAAGAGAGCAATATTTTAATTTTATCAAATTTACCAATATTTATTTTCTCTGTTTACTTTCATGTACATACATCAGTACATTTTCTCAGTAAATAAATAATAGAAAATTTAAGTTCTTTTTTTAAGTAATTTTATTTCCAGAGTAAAATAAATTCTATGTCGCCTTATAAAAAAATTAAGAAAACGTTGCCAAAACATTTCATGGTAGAGAAACTGCAAAAGAAGTAATCATATCTTGAGGGACTTCAATTACACATGTCAAGTGATAACAAAATAAGAAAGCCAAATACATTTTGTTGGATTAACAGCCATTGAACGTCAATTATTACAGCACATTTTATGCAAATCTACATACTCTGACATGTACAAAGCACTATTTCATTTGCTTTGGTTTGCTTTATTCATTCCTTGTTCATACTGAATCCTGGTTTATGTGTGATTCATATCACAAAAAAAACTCACATTGTTCAATTATTATTTCAGTTTTGTTAACTAAACTCAATACAACCTTGTCAGTACAAGAACATCAACATTAATCTTACACCCCACAAAAATACTTTTAGATTTTCCAATTTTATGCTTTTCCACATATATTTTATGCCACAGCTAAGCACTCTGTCCTGGCACGCTGCAAAGCTTTGTACGTAAGAACAGCTCTTAGCTGTGGCATATTGGCATTATATCACAGCCTTTCAGGCCTTATTTCTTCAATATACATTACCTATCAATGGTTTAGACACACCTACGTATTATAGGTGTGAATAATAGCGAAGACATTAAACCTATGAAATAACACATGTGGAATCATGTAAAAAAATTTGAAACAACTCAAAATACATTTGTATTTTAGATTCAAAGTAGCCACACTTTGTCTACATCAGTGGTTTTCAAACTTCACCCCGGGAATCTATTTGAACCTGATTCAACCTGCCTACTGATTCTAAAGGCCTTCAAGATGGTTCCCGGAGGAGAGGTTTGAAAACCACTGGCCTTGATGGCAGCTTTGCCCACTCTTGGCATTCTCTAAACCAGCATCATGAGGTAGTCATCTGGAATGGAATCTCAATTGGGTTGAGGTAGGGAGATTGTGGAGCCCAGGTAATCTCATGCATCACTCTCTTTTTGGTCAAACAGCCCTTACACAGCCTTGTGTGTTTTGGGTAATTGTCCTGTTTAAAAACACAATCCTAGTCCTTCTAAGCGCAAACCAGAAGGGATGCAGAATGCTCTGGTAGCCATGCTGGTCTGGTAGCCATGCTCCTTCTTAAATCTTTTTCTTTTTTGCCCAGGTAAGTGGCCATCCCTGTGGCTTGTAAACCTTTTCCTACGTCACTTTCCTTCCAGTCAACTTTCAATGACTTTTCTTTTGATACAGCACTGTGAACAGCCAGTCCTTTCTGCAATGACAGCTTACTCTCCTCGTGGAGGGTCTTCTGGACAACTGTAAATGGAGCATGATTGTGGTTGTGTACTGAACCAGACTGAGATATTGAAGGCTCAGGGAGTTCATTAACTGATTAGAGCTCTTCTCAGATCAACATTTCTGTATTGTAACTGATTTATTCTAATATTTTGATGTACTGGATTTTTTGTTTCCATGAGCTATAAGCCATAATAATTAAGATTGAAACAAAATAGTCTTGAAATGTTTCACCGTTTCAATTAATCTAGAATATATCACTTATGACTTATTTGAATTTGTCATTTTTTGTAATGCTCTGCGTCTGCATTCCAGTTGAGGCTGACAGAATGTGTGCAAAGTTGTCATCAAGGCAAAGGATGGTTACTTTGAAAAAGTGAAAATTAAATGTATTTGAATCTGTTAAACCCCGGGTTTTGGTTGTTACATGATTCTATGTGAAATGTAATTGTTCTGATGTCTTTCGTCACTATTAGTTTACAATTATTGGCATCCTTAGTTAAGAGGAGAAAGTAGTTGTTTATCAGCTTGATGTTACACTGAATATGGAAGAAATCCAATCAACCATTTTGGTTAAAATTAAATAAAATTCAAGCTAGAAACCTAACCAAACTTTAACCTAATTTGCATATTTACCATTGGTTACCCCTTAAACATTTAAACCATTCAAGCTTAAGAGACCAACCTTATGTTGTTTCACATGTTTAGCCTCTAAATACAAATTATTAAATGCCTAGGAGTTATCCTAACTTTGAAGTTAAACACATTCTGTAAATGTATTATTTTCATATTATTATTTAATAACATATTTATACCCAGTGATTTATACTCAGATGAACTTGAATCAAATATCAATGGGAAGATACGTCTATTAATTTGGTTCATAACAATTTCCATGTTATGAACATGTTCATTTATTATTCACCATTTACCTCAAATATTAGATTATTTATATTCTATTATTAGATGTAAGATCAAGCTGATAAAACATTTAAGATAAAAACATTTTCAAGCTCATTTAATGATCACTAAGTGTGACAAGTATTCAGTAGAACATTATTAGACTATAATCCTATAAGCTCTCTGTTTATTTTTACAAAATAAAATGAATTATGGAACACGCAATGGCACAACATTTCAGTTCTAAATTGTTGGCAATGTAAAGAAACATCCTATCATGTAAACAAACATAAAACATTTGTTCCCTGATGGAAAGTTTACCAATGAAAAAGGATGTAACACCAGGTTTGGGGAGTAACCAATGACAAAAAACAGAAATTGTAATTCATTACATTAACAGGAACAATATTGTAATTGAACAACCAAAACACTGAAAAACCTGATGGTTACTTTTAAAATTACTATTACATTCATAAAGGAGGAGTGTGCAAAGGAAGTATAACACATATTTTTCCATCATGGTTTCTAACAAAAACAAAGAGTACTGCAAAAGTTCCAGTATTGATTGTGTCAAAGAATGGTCAGCGTTTGTGCACAAACCTTCTCAATTTTCTCAGTTTCTTAGCCTGTTTATATTAACCAATCCAAATACAGTTTAGTAAATTACTAAGGACACAATCTTGCTGGAATAATAATATGGCTATTTTTCAGAAATAGCTTGTCTAAGTGGCTGTGTCTGGGATAGCTGTAACATGGCTCTGTCCTCAATACTGTTACATGAAAATGCAATAGATTATGGAGAATTTGAGAAAGTAAAGTCTGATGGCAAGAAGAACTTCTGAGTGACAGCGAGACTTGGTGAATCATGATTTCCATTTCAAACTTTGCTGCGTACAGGTAAGGATCATACACCCACTTTTTCTTGATTCCTTAGAACTAACTTGCCTTGATTAATAATGGCTGCTGAAAAGATTGCAAAAAAAGAATACTGGTGTTAAATGCTTTTTTTTTGTATCTTGCTTTTTAAAATCGCATTATCTTAAACACAGACTACACATTTTCATGTGTCTCGACGGGAGGATGTACGTTTTAAACAACTTCGTTTCGGGGATTGAGGGGGGAAATGAGAACCATGGGTGTAGCCTAGTTTATGTGCAATATCACTTCTAAGGCTTTTGACATTGTTGATCATGGTTAAGGAAGTTGTCCCAAATCGGCCTTAGCTTTGATGCATGTGACTTTCTGAAAGACCGCACTCTGTCCATTGTGTCTGATAAGAGTTATTTCTGATAAGAGTTATTTCTATTTTCTTGAGGTGCATAAAGGGGTTCCACATGGATCAATTTTAGGACCTGTTCTTTTTCCCCTTTAAATTAATGATATTGGGCAATCTGTTAAAGACTGTGCTCTTCACCTGTAAATTATTCTATTGTCATTGCTGAGATTCCTTAACTCCAATTTGAAGTGCCCTTCGTCAATAAAGGCAAATAGACTACTGCACTACTCTCTTCTGTTCACAAAGCCATTCTCCATAGACTTTTAAAGTGTCATCTCTATGGGTTCTCAGAGTTTTGGATTATAACATTAAGTCACAGGGTTGGTTAACATTACTGACCCCTATGGTAAACACTGAGCTGGGTAGATCAACTTTTTCATACTTAGCGCCCAATGTTTGTGATGGCATGCATCGGTACTTCGTTTGGATGCCTTAGTGCCCTTGGGTAGGTTTGTTTTAATGGCTAAAGATTTTCATATTGATGAATGTGTTGGTTTTAACTGACTGTGTATGGTCTATGTTTATTTATATTTATGTGCAATTTCTTTGGTTGTGTTCCTAGGGCACACTTGTGAATGAGACTCAGGTCTCAATGTGTTCACCCTGATTAAATAATAAAAAAAACGTGTCCTTTTCTATTTTATATGAATCCCACAGCCATTCTCTAAATTGTTTGTGACTTAAAAATTGTGGTTATTATTGGCTGTTCACACATTTATGAATACAGCATTTAACCCAAAAACATTGGCAATGAAGTTACATCTAAACTGCCTATCAATCTTACTTTTTTGCAAACCATGGACACTGGACAACCAGTGAAAAATGCACTCTAGCAACAGTTTGGATGCCAGTCCATATAGACTACACAAGTTTGAACTTCCTCTTAACCGCATATATCAAAGACAACAAATTAGGATACATTTCTCATTCCTAACAGACACAACGTGAACAGACTTGTGCACATTCAATAAACTTCAACAGCTACAATTGAGATAAGTGTCACCAACAAAAACTTAAAAAATAAGCCTATAGCAAATGCAGTATTCGAATACTTTTTCACATCCAAAAAGCATTTCATGGTATGTGATTACATTAGAGAAGCATTTCTTTTTCCCAATATATTTTGAATCAATGACTACTCAAAGATAATAAAACACAAAAACGGTTGTCAAGTTAAAGTCCTTTTTGGGGGGGGCGGTTATGATTAAGGTCAAACAAATCGATATTTCCAAGTCAAATATTTAAGGTCCCAGGGTATTTAATCAACTGAAATAACAGAAAATTGGACAATAATAGCTTTTAATGTACAGATATAGCCAAATCAAGATATTGCAATAGAAAAGAAAAAAACACCTAATCCATAATGTAAAATCAAACATCTGTTTATGGCAGCTATGTGAACTCTAACATTGAGTTCAAACAGTAATATCCTTTTTTTCTCTCTTAATAACAGAAGTAATAAAAATGTATGTGCAAGTAATCGGATTACGCGACTGAGTTCCAGTAATCCCAAAATAACGTTATTGATTACAATTTTGGATAGGTAAACAGTAACAGTAATGGTTTACATTTAGACAGTGACCCACCCAACCGTGTGTAACACATTGTGAAACTGACCCAACGGGACTGTCATATTCACTGACTCGATCCTACTGGAGCATGGCGCCCATATCAGAAGCATATTGTTCTGGATCTACTAACCTAAAAGCAAGACAAAGCCAGGAACCAGACAGTAGTATTCTTCTGTGGACAATCACAAAAGAGTTAACTGGCACTGGACAAAACCCTTGCTGATAACACCTTTACATAAGAAACGAACACTATCAAAAGTTAACAAGGATTTGGAGAAGAGGGCACTCTTCCACAACCTATATAGGACTTCAGATAGAAAACATTCTATAAGTTAATACAAAAAATATTATAGCATATTTTCTTCTTGATGGTTCAGAAACTACAAAACCGACTCCATATTATCGCACCACTCATGGTCCTCTAGGTTGTATATAAACTTTGTCCTGTTTGGGTTTTGACTCCCATCCTTCAGGTTGTCCATTGTGAGACTTGATGGGAACAATTCAGTCGGCGTTGTATAGCCCTCATAATTTTTGATGTATTTTTTATAGTTCTTGCGTAAACAGTACCAGGTAGTGGTGTAGAGTATGAAGGCGGTGACCTTAAGACCAATGGCCAGGCTCACGTACAGATGTCTGTAAGCAATATTGTCGTACAGCAGACAGGCTCCCTTATCCCCACACTCTGTACTCCAGAAAAGGCATGTTGAGTCAATCCCAGCACCAAAGATTAGTGGAGGGGGAATGAATCCTACAAAACAGGTGAGCAGAAGATTAGTGCAGCAGCACAACATCTCTAGAGCTGGAGAAATCAATACAGTTGATAGGCACAGAAAATATACAATCTTTATATGGCAAATTTAGTCTTAGAGGTTTAAACGTTATAGGACAGAATTAAGTCAACAAAACATCTATTTTTTATTTTTACAAGGTAAATATGCTGAAAACATATTCTTAATTAAAAAAACATTTCACCTTCATCCCAATGCTCTTGACCAATTGGCTACCGTGCCACTCCAGATTCATAATAAAAATTATGTCTTATGTGCAAATTGACTTGTTCAGATGCATCAGTACTGTAACTTACCAAGTAGTCGCAGCAAGAGAAACAAAACTCCAAGTGCATATGATTTCAGCTCAGGGCTTACGGTCCTTGGGAAGGAATGTGAAACAGTAATGAGGAGTACAGTAAACCTATGCATTTGGAGTGGGATATGCTGTGTATAATATGGTGTGGAAATCAGGTGAGTGCCAGAAGTGTTACCTGATAAGGATGATGACAGAAGGTGTCTGAGCCATGGAGCCAATCATGCAGCAGGCACAGATGACACAGAGGAAAGTGAGGAAGGCCTCCTGGCAGCCTGGACTGGGACACTTTCCTGGGACAGCAGTAGCCATCTCACTGTCACTGGATATGCATGTACACCCAGTCAGGTTCTTAAGAGAATGGACACATCTGCATCTTAATCTCGGGGACAACTAGCCAAATTCACTCAGGGACATCAAAGCGGTCTCCAATCTCATTGATCGACAATGCATGCGGGTTGTTTGGAAAAATGTAGATTCACCAGCAACCGAGTCATTGCGGAGAGTGTTTATAAATCACAGAGATGTAATCTGTGCCAAGATCACTGCTTTGGGGCTTCACCAAAGATAAGGCGTCATGGCTTCTGAAGTCGAGTCAAAGGACTCTAACTTTAGATTAATGTTGAGTCTGGGGCCAACAGACATCCTTAATGTGCCAGTATTCCTGCGAATGGGGTGGCCTGTACTCACTGATGTAGTGCAGCCTGCAAAGCAGGAGGACAGGTAGGTAACTCCATTGGAGCCACACACTGGGCTGACCGAGGAAGTGTAGCAGTTACAGTTACTCATGCAGGGGACCTCTGGTTTCTCACCCACCCGAAGGGTCCTGGAAAGAGGAAGAGATACAAACAGTTGTTTCGACTATACTTTGTGAACATAAAGAAAGTCATTTTCAATAGAATGAAAGATATACAGCGTAAAGCTATTTCCAGAATAGTGTGTGAAAATTGTTTTTGTGGACCTTGTACTATGGCAAACATTTACAGTCAGTATGTGGCATATTCCATATGTTAAAGCAATGTTAGTACAGTTTCCTTACTCGTTCCCATAGGGGATGGTCACCCCAGCAACAGGTCCTGTGTCACAGCCGAGGAAAAGGAAGGAGACGTAGCATGCAGTGGAAATCAGGTTCACCAACATGGCCATGCGAATCGCCCCCAATGCAGACAGGTTCAGCTTCTTGACCAGCAGCCCACCCAGGAATATCCCCAGACAAGCACAGGGAATGGCCGTCATACCTGGAGAGGGTTGATCCAACAAGATTCATCTACTATCCATCTTGCACTAATAGTTTTCACTAAGGGCAAAACATTCATTAGGGTTGAGGAGGACATAACCGCTTTCTGAAATAGCATTTTTGTCCACCCCAGTTTTGGAATTGAATTTCAACACAAAAAGCAGATCCGTTGCGCTATAGTATGTGCATTCAGCCAAAATTGGGACTTCAATTCATCCGGGAAAGATGGATTGCTAACTTGTGAAAATTGTTCCATAATACATTCCTACACAACGTCCTTGTTGGGGGGGAGACAAGCAGAAAATCTCATAATTACAATGTAGAGCAGTAGTAGATATGTCAAACCCATGATATACACCCACATATACCTAGCTTCTGAATGCATTAGCGTTCAGGATTTAAAACACTTGGTTTAAAATGTATAATATTCCATAGTGGTGAAGAGGTTAATGATATGAAGAACGTAAGAGGGAGGAGACAGAATCTGTCAAGGTGCCAAGTATTTTTGGACTATATTGTGAAATGGGGGTATTGGACACTTATCCCGACTTACTGTAAAAATAGTTTATTCTTTGTGATGCCTCATCTTAGCTACCTTTTATTGATTAACACAAACCCAGAAGATGTTGACACGCAGGAGAGAGAAATCTATCAATGAGTGGACAGGAAATTGCTGGCCTTTAGACTAGTTGTGTATCTGAAGCATTAGCAATTGTGGGTTTGATTATAGGCCAATAAAGACATTTCTTCTGAAACCCATCATTATATTCATTATTTGCAAAAAGCATAAAATGGCTCTAACCAGAATGGAAAGAGGAATGGGAGAATCCAATGCACAACTGAGAAAGAGGACAAATACACTGCTCTTGAAAGGTAGTACCAAGTAATGTACCAAACTGTCAAGTATATAACTGGAAAAACGCCTTGATTTTAAGGTATATTTTTTTATACACTATACTATACAATACTCTTCATTCAATATTTTAACTGTAGTTGTACATTTGGTAGACTAATTGTCAAATCTGCAAAACAATACAGATACAGCTCTTTTAGTGCTATTGCTATTCTAAAAATGACTGTCTAGTAGGGCCATAACTTGCATATTTAGTTTTACAGAAGTACATGACACAAATGTGAAATAGCAGTTGGCGATTCAATTAGTTAATACCTAGACCTCCTGCCAGACGGCGTCACCACCCTTGGTGGTCCCTTACTGCTCTTTGTTTACCATGTCACCGGGTGGTCTGTGTGTTATGCATGTGTGTTCTACGGCCCCTCACCTAGGAGTTGATTGGCTGAGGAGGTGGTGAGGTTAAACTGCTGCTCTAGGTACTTTCCCAGAAAGGCAGCAAATCCTGCCACCACCCCAATCTCCATGCAGGCAGCCAGTGTGATGCAAGTAAACACTGGATTGGATAGGAGGTGCCTGGTCACTTTGGGGATCACTGAGAAGAGAAGATTAGAAGATCCTTGATGTAGAACTCTTATTTATGGCATGTAATAAGCGTGATCCTTCTGGTTGGGCTTTTCCGTAGACCAGCTGTAGCTACGATTTTATGTTTTTGAATCATTGTCCTGTTGCAAGTTCTCTCTTTCAAGGCAGAGAGAAATACACAGGCTGAAATGCACCTGAAGAGCTAACGTAAGGTTAGCTAGTCTGGCAACAAGCTAGTGCAGTCATTGAGCGTTGGCTTCATCCAACAGATTTCAGCTTAACATGGGTTTTCTATGGGATCAGCATCTGAATCAATTTCTTGCCACTTTAGAACAGCCATGTGTTTCTTGTTCAGCCATTCCTGAGTGCTTTTTGATGTGATTGGAGCTGGTGTTGTCCTGCTGGAAAAAACCACCTAGATAAATGTCTGTTGTGGCAAATGTAAAACAAACCTCTTCAGCGACTCAAATAACTCCTTACTGCCACACAAAGGTTGGAAGTCACTGCTGTGTCACTGTTGCATTGAGAATTAGCTTTCTGTAATGGCTACGCCAACTTGTATAAAACATACAGAAAAGCACTACTTAATTTTTTTCCCAGACAGACAATTAAAAACACCCTCGACCTCTCACCTCTGAGCTGCTGAAAGCAGGTGGGGCCATTGACTGGATCATGGCTGTTGTGTACCACTCCATTGCTGGATTTGGCCATCTCATTATAGTCTATAGGCAGTGAGGTAGACGGGAGCATGACCTGCTCACTCTCCCCTTCACCGTCCCTGTCCTGCTCTCGGTCTGACAGTGTTTGGGGAAAGCCAAACATAAACAGGGATGAAAAGAAGAGTAAGGCACCACACAGGAGAAAGCCTCCCCACCACGCCCCGATCCAGCGAGGATCGTCAGATGTGATGACCAGCTTACCTGTGGAGATGGAATGCTTTTATTAGACTAAATAGTGACAGCCTTTATTTAGCTACCAAATAAAGTAAGAAAATGACTCATTTTGTCCGACCTTAAAATCCCATTTCAGTAATTCAACAGAGGTTCTGATACAGAGCTAGCACACCTGATTCATCTCGTGTGGAAGTACAAAATTGCTGGCTGTAACAACATTTTGGAATGTCCGACGGTTCCTGAAAGCTACTCTGTTTAAAGACCTCACGTTTGTTCCGTAGAACAGTGCTGGAGTGATGTGAAGTTGTATTTCGCAGCGACTCACTGGTATCGATGAAGACAAAGTCCACATAGAACTTAGTGCAGAGGGACCCCAGCAGAAAACCACAAGCAGGCCCAAACACCAAAGTAGAGAAAACAATTCCTGCAATGACAGAGATAAGTAGATACAATTATTTTCCGTACAGTAGACTACACACAAAGGTTTAATATATAAATATATATACACAATTTGTAACTCAACCAACTTCCCTCTCTCAACCACTAGATGGTACACTATGTTCATTAACCCGTGGGTTTTTTTGTGCAGCATTGGACAAGCTTAAAAATGCAGAGGTGATTCGAGGGACAATTTCCTTATATGGATGAAAATGCAACACATCATACAACACAATT
The DNA here is from genome assembly GCA_016801125.1 of Novumbra hubbsi. NCBI lineage: Eukaryota > Metazoa > Chordata > Actinopteri > Esociformes > Umbridae > Novumbra > Novumbra hubbsi. The sequence goes on from JACXGK010000629.1 coordinate 13,815, forward strand.
TGGTCAAGGAAACTGTATTGAACTTGTCTTAAAATATGTGTTGCATTTCTTTATTTTCTTTATATATATATATATGTTGTTTATCACCTCTGTGTAATTTCACAGTAATAGCTACACAATTACGATACAAAATAAAACAAAATTTTAATGTAAGAAACTATTCTCAGTGTATCCTCAATTGCATTTCCTATGACCTTCAACCCAAGATACAATAGAATGAGAAACATTTATGCCACCTGCTATAGAAAATGGTTTGTTTGATATGTAAAAACACACGTACTACAATGCTGCCCACCTCTAATAGTGTGGCCAGCGAAGGCAATACTGGGATTAAACAGCAGTTTATTATTGTGTGAAAGTTTGGCACAGGTAGTCGAACACACAGTGTTAGACAAAGGGCAAGAACTCAAAAGGACCCAAGAACACACAGTGTTAGACAAAGGTCTGGAACTCAAAAGGACCCCATTGTTCACGTTCACCACTAAACATGTTTATTTTAAACTTCTTCATTTAATAAAAAAAAAACATATTAATGCGGGGGGAACCGGTGCTTCATGACATTAGATTTGATATAGAACATGGGTTAGAGCTGTAAACACTCTCTAGACCCACGGACACTCCCCAGAGCCTACTGCTGATCTCTCACAGTGCTGCTCTGGCTGAAGCTCGGGCAAGTCATGTCCTGTGCTGGGGCCCATGGCCATGTTAGTACTAAAATAAACTCAGGCTTTACATAATACTGAGCTCTGGCAGGCGCTGTTTGAAATGCCTGGTGGGAAGTCAGACAATGGGAGGTAGTAGACAGGCAATACCAAAAAACACGGATCCTCATCAGATAAATGTTAGAAGATTAGTGTGGTATTGTATTTCATTACGTCTATAACATATATAGTCTGTTTTGAGGGTTTCCTCGTTCCCAAAAGTGAAAGGTAGGCATAATATCAAAATGAAATGTGAGATTGCTGTGGCATAATAAGGAGTACGTATATATTACTGTTAATATGCACTATGGGTTTAATCCTGAAAATATGGACGTTTAATTGCAGCAAAGGGTTAACAAGAATTACATTTTACTACAGAATGTGCAAACAAATATCAAATGTTCTGTCTAGGAATGACTTTTATCCTTATCCTTAGTTATCCTTTCTGTATGTGCTTATAGTTGATCCTGCACAAATATGTCCCCAAAGTATTTTGTTTTATATTTGGTTGTCTCATAATCATGGACATTGCAATTTGTGAATACAATGCACAATGAACATAACCAAGCATGATTCAAAAAGCTCCAAACATAAAAATTGTTGTTTTGGATATTGTCACTTTTTTCTTAATGCGCCAAAATTCCATGTTTGACTACTGCGGTTTACAGTTATCAAATATAGATGTGAGACAGCAGTTTAAAACCTGCTTTTGGGTAAACATTTCGGGTAGTTTTAGGTACTTTTAGGTATTTTTTGTAGTTTGGAGTATTTTGGGTAGGGTTGAATAATATGCAGTGATTAGCCGTTATTGCGTCGTTATTTTGTTAATGCATTGTAGTTAGGACAAGGTCGAAAATTATGTTCACATTCAAAAAAATTGCAATGATTCCGAGAGACTGAAAAGCAGTAGGATGTCTTGCTACAGTATCCCTTTTTGCGTATTTAAAACAAGGGGTCAAAGGAAGGGAGGGACCGAGAGCCCACTGAGGGGAACAGTCTGTAAAATTAGTCCGTCTGTCCGCTCCAGCAGCACCACCAGTAGTAACCCTGGTTGTCTGGGAAGTTGTCGCTAGGGCCAAAGTGGCCTGTTGGTTGAAGGCAAACGGAGAAACAGCTGTGTATGTATCATTAAAGAACCACTGTTCACAGTATGTTAACTATATCTCCAACCAGATGTGAAAGGTAATATGAAAGAGCAACTTAGACAGCTCCACAACCTGGATGCACCCAGGTCCCTTCCATGTGTTTGATGGGCAGCAATATTGAACTATAAAAGGCTGCTGTATAATCTAGAAATACAACGTATATATACAGTCATGTAAAGAAATTAGGAAACCGCATGAAATATTTTGTTCTTATTTTCTTTCAAACAATAGCTATAGATAAACGAGATGTACTTGAACCAAAAACAATGACATTTTAACCATGATATCATTTATTTAACAAAAGATGCCATTTCCTACTAAGGAAAATGTTAGGACACCCTAAGTCCCAACAGCTGGTATTGTTCTCTTTGGCTATAATAAGACATTACATCATCTTTATCTATAGAAATTAATATATGCATATTTCTTAAAAAATTACTAAATATTTCAAGGGGTGTCTACAATTTTTACATGACTGTATACTATTTCCCTTAGAACACCTTATAACATAATTAAAAGGCCCAGACCAGTAAATCAGACTTTGGTAAAATAATAATACTATTCCATTTGACACAAGATAATACATAATTGTCTTGATGATCCCCCTCAATGGTTTCCTGAATTTCCCAAACCTGTGTGATGCATATTAAACCATAATTCCTTCATATTAAACTATTACAAAATGTTTTTTGACAGACTCAAAGGTCCAATTAAGTAGCCATAACACATTCACGTTACTCATACAGCTTGATGAATCAATTGTTACATTTGAGACTAAGTTATAAACCTTGTTACTTTCAAATCTACTAAAGCGCAATAGGAAATACCAGGACAGTGATATATACACAGTCAGACAGCATTTGTACAACAAACTGCAGTACATTTAAGTGCTGTACATACAGAAATGAGCACTGTTCAGCCACTATTTCACACGCTTCCTTAGTTACAACAAACGGTTGTTTCCTCATAGAAACAACACAAGCAATGCGGTCACCACAGGAAACCACAAAAGGAAACTCAGTCAGTGAAATCACCTTCCAGGAGACGACAGTTGAAGTGAGTCAACAACCACTAACAGGATAAAATGTTCCACCTAACTATCTCGCCGCCTCAGAGGTTTTAAAAACGATCTTCATGTTAATCATACTCAACTTTCCTACATGTGCTGCACAGGTCATATCAGGAACCAGTTTGTAAAACTTTAAAGAACTATTCAATATTTTCATTCCCTGCCATTCCCTGTATTGTGAAAATCAAAGGGCATAGTGTCATGTGTGGTTAAAGCAATTAAGGTAAGGAGAATAATGCTAATGTTTAACATTCCAGTAAACACAATATATATATATAAAAAAAGAAACTGGTACTGGAATGACATATTGTCCAACCATCTTCGACAGACGAATGACTCATCCATCTATTTTAATATTAGGGGAAGGCCTCAGGTGCACAAAACCCACAAACACCGAAAGTAGAGTTCCTCTCTTTTGTGAATTCATAATTATAACTAATAAGAAACATTTGAATGCATGGGCCTAATAAAACTCTTAGTTAAATTGCAATGAGACTTTTATAGCAGTGTTAATGAAACCCTTCAGGGCTTTAGAATGAATGTCAGGGTCTCTATATCTGGCACTCAACAGATGGTGCTATACAGCAAGTTGCAATTCACTTCTAAAAAAACACAAAAGTGCATCATTTTGAGACGTTGCTCCAAGAAACACTATCCGATTTCTGTGATTTTCTAGATAGGATCAAACATGTAACAATCTACATAGATCGGTTTTGCTCACAAATTAAAATGCTTTGCTCATTGAATTCTCATACCAACGCAAATAATACCACTTATTAGCTCTGAAATCAAATGTTTTGGCACAAATTGCAATACCTTAAGCACAATGCCCTTTGTTCTTGCATTTTATTTTACACCCCATTTCCAAATAAATTGGGATGTTGTGTAAAATGCCAATGAAAACAGAATGCAATTATGTGCAAATAATTAATCCCTTCATATCTTCTTGAAACACTTAATATAACTTAATATAACACATTTTTAAATATACCAATTTGGATTTGATGCCAGCAACAAGTTAACAATTTTTAACTATATTTAACTGTAATTATAAATTGTCAGTAACTGGCTGTCACATTGTTATAAAGTAGGTAAACAATATTTCAGAGACAACCAAAGGTAAAATGCTAGCTAAGTGTCACAACTCGATAGCTACAATGGGCTACAATAGATTAGCATCAAGCAGCCAACAGTAAGACTTGTATTTTGCCTACAAAACAGAACTCTGCAGTAAAACGTTATAAATATGATTTGAATTGTTAATTTATGTTGCAGATTTGCATAGTGGAATAACTGTGATGAAAATGAAAACAAAATACTATTTCAATAATAGCATACATAAGACAAATAAAATGGAGCACATTGAGAAATGTTTAGAGATTAAGAAAATGATGCGGTGTGGCAGTGCATGTGTTGTATGAATTACTGAGAATATTCCGGGTGAAATAATTATTGAACACGTCACCATTTTGTAACTGACATGACATTTTCACCAGATGTTGGTAACAACCCAAACAAATAAGTTCAGAAATTAAGTTATGTGTAATAATGTGATTTGTTTTGGTTTATTTGTATGTATGGATTAACTCAAATCAGGGACTGGTGAGTCCAATTAATGATTAGGTAAAACAGAATACAAGCCCGCTCTGGACCTTGTATAATAAGATTTGAGTACCCCTGGAAAAATCGATATATAGTAGAAAACAAAAAATGGTGAAATCTCATTAAATTGTTTCCAAAGATTTTGTAATGTGGTTAACCAAAATTTATGAAGTCTGCACTATAAGGGGACAGTTGGTTCGAAAGCAAACTGGTGTTGCTGTAATTCAGCTAACTTCTACATGTTGGAGCAAATTTTAAATTATCTCATTAAAGTTTGCATTGTAAGGTTTTTACAACATGATTTATTATCTTAATAAGATTATAATAAGACATGCAAGTATTCATGACTCCTCTAATGACTGGATATAATGAAAGATTTATAAGTTTTTAACATCAGAAATAACAATACATCTAAAGTTGTGGCTTTCTGTATTCTTATTTGCTCAAATCAATATTTTATTCAGTTAGATTACACCCATTGAGGCAAACTTCAGCATTCAACTTTCAAGAAATTAGTAGAAGTAGCTTTATTATGTAAACAATGTCAGACTAGAACAAACAAACAAATGACAAACCTACCGAGTAATCTTAGATTAGGTCCTATTTTCATCAAGTTCACCAAGTAAGAGGGGATTAGGCCCAGCTAGGTCTGTATCCTCCTGCCCAAAACAACAACACTACCCTGTCTAGACATAAAGCGTTCAACAGAGTATGGTGTATCACAGTTTGACTGTGTTTCTGCAGGCATATAGGTTCTAAATCTAAACACACACGAACGTATCTTACTTGATCCGTCCAAACATACATTATGGTGTTATATAGTCCAGCATAATTATTTCAATCTGAATATGAGGTCATTTCATTTATTTGATTTGGAAGTTTGTCCTCAGCTGAGGACAGACTAACGGTACAATTTTCAGGTTAACTACGCATCCTTTTCCCCATTTGTGATGATCTGTTAAACATCTCTTTGTCATGTTACCAGTGAAACACCAAGCAACTATGCTGACCTAAATAACAAGCAAAAGAGCTAAAGTAGGCTCTCAACTCATAGTCAAATGCCATTACAGTACATTAGGATCATCCTGCTTACCACCCTCTAAAAACACTGCCCACGTCAATCCATCACAAGGTACCCCCGCCTGCTGCTCAGGTACGTGTAGGTGTGGGTGTTTGGATGTTGTAGGTTTGTATTGGCTGGTGTGTCCATAGACACAGGAAGTCATTGGTCAGGTACTTTAATTATTGTTAAACATACTGTAAGTGCCTTTCATTCTAAAAACAATCCAGAATAAGCATTCCTATTGGCAAATAAAGGAACACATATACCGTAAAACTATAATATGCCATACATTTACAGCTCCCCCAAAACCCTATAGGGGGAGGATCAGCCTAGATGAGTACCTTCAAGTATTACCTTTCAATTCAGGAAGTACAGAAACATGTACATTGAAATTTCAATTGAACAGGAGTTTTTCACTTTTTGAATTGGAATTGACTGGAAATGTAATGGAATTTACCATAGAACCTGGTCACCAGCAGCTTTAACCTTCAAAAAATATGTAACACTTGTATACGTTAGCATGAGGAAGTATCAATTTTTTTGCAGACATTTCAGAAAATATAACACTGAATCCGAGTTCAGTGTCAAGCATTGCTAATGGCATACATGCAACACAACGTGCGCGCAACTTCAGCTAAATGAATCCTGAAGAGTGGGGCACAGATCGGCAAACGCCAGACGTTGCCTATCTTC